>PDNB01000303.1:0-24478 GCA_002573585.1 Helicocarpus griseus UAMH5409
CCTCCATGGGCTCCGGGCAGGCTTGTAGGCCACTCCGGCACCCGTCCGGCCATCTTCCAGTCTTGATCCATCACTCCAGAGTCTAGTGCCGGAGGCGCCTCCCAGGGCCTCCCTCAGGGCCTCCTCGGCCCCTTGGATTCTTGTAGTCAACAGTATAGGAGTGTTCACCAGCTGTACTGTCTGTTCGAAGCCCTCCGAAGGGTTGGTCCCCAGAGCTGCCCCTAGCTGCCGTGCTAGGCCTACTCCCAGGGCCCATGGACCCCTGGGGCCCTGCTCCGCCCATGCCCTATCTCCCAGGGGCTGCTCCCCCGGCTGGGCATGCACGTCCCCCTCACGCAGGGTGATGGGAAGGATCTCTGATGCGGGGTTCCCCTTGGGAAGTCCCAGCAGCCGGGCAGCATAGTGGAGCTGCCTGGTGGCCAGCAAGGCTTCCGCCGGCTCCAAAGCTGCCTCTCTAACTAGAGGCCCAATAGGTGTGGTTCGAAGCATCCCCGTGACTGCACGGGCCTGGCAGTTGATTAGGCGCTGCACCCCCTGCAGGCGGTCATTTTGGCCCTGCCACCACAGCTCAGCCCCATAGAGAGCCACTGCCTGCACAGTGGCCTTCTGGACGCGCCAGACAAGGCCTGGAGGGAGCCCCTGAGTTCTGCACAGAGCTCTTAGGCATCTCTCCACATTCTGAGCCTTCTGAAGCTGGTCTTTATAGTGAGCCTTCAGGCTCAGTTTGCTGTCCAGCAGCACTTCAAGCCATCTAGTGACTCTCTGTGTGAATGGCATCTCTACCCCTTCAACAGGTACTCTAGCTTGTTCAATCCGCTCCCTGAGCTCCCTGCAGGTGCCTCTGTTGAAAAGGACTGCCTCTGTCTTCTCTGAGTCAAACTTGACCTCATTATTGAGCTCTCAGTCAATAGCAGCCTCTGCCGCCTGCTGCAGCTGCTGGCATACTTCATTCACTGAGTTGGCCTGTGCTACAATGCTGATATCATCAGCATATGATAGCATCTGTACTTCTGAAACTTGAGTCTCTATAGCTTCAAAGACCTCTCTAACATAGAGCAGAAAGAGAATGGGAGAGACAGGAGAGCCCTGCAGCAGCTCTGAGCTTATAAATACATGTAACTATAACTACCAGGCGTGCTCACTAACGTTTGCCGTGGAGTAGACCTGTATGGTGGTATTATAATGTGGTTTCAGAGATCGGAATGAGAATAAAAATTGAACAGATCTTTGGAGGTGTTACCGAGGACCTTCGCTTGATCTGCGGCGGGATTAAACGGTTCATTTTATATCCTGTTGACAGCCAAAAGTCCTCCATTCGGGGCGCTCCCGTGGCTGCCCGTAGAACACAATCGGAATTCAACCCACATGTTATGCCAGTCAGATACGTATCTAGTAATAGACTAAGATGGGTTTCGATGGATGTAGAATGATGTCGACCTGCACTCGCATGTGACATGCATATATATCCTAGTAAATAAACAACTATATCCCCTTTCTTCATTGCGGGGCTTTCCGTAAGCAAGGTGTGGGAAATGCACCAGGAATAATATTGAATAGAAACTATCGTTGTCAGGGAACTATTAGAGAAGTATCAGCAAACCCACGGAAAAGCGTCAGGCAGCTGCACGAGTTAAGATACAGTACATACATACATACATCTCCAGTACATCCACAAACAGATCACCCTCCCGCTTCTCGCTAAGACTCTGCGTCGTATACATCGTATTGAATTAACCCCTGCCCCATTCCCAATCCCCGCATTATCCCCGTATCCATACTCATACCCATAGCCCGATGCCCACTGCTCACATCCTTATCCATAACGCAGCGCTATGACATTCTTTGTCCTGTCCAAGTGCCCTGTGCCCCCAACCAACAACTACCGTGCAACCTGTCATCTGCGTCTGACTTTGGTACCGAGGAAGTTTTTTTTCTCTTCTTTTCTTTCTTTTTCTTTTCTTTTTTCTCTTTTTCTTTTGACGTCTGGTTCGTGATCCTGGTTGTGGAAACCGGGAATTCAAGTTCCGTTCCGGCACCGAGTTTTGGCGGGGCGCGGCCGCGGGAGCATTGGCTTGTTTGTGGTTGAAATGGGTTTCATTATTGACAACATATGCTAGGTATGTATATGTGTATGCATGTATGTATGTATGAATGTATGGAAGAATGAACGAAAAATGAATGTGTGTGAGATGCAAGTACATGTACAGCACGTTGTGGGTGTTGGCAAGGGGTGCCCCGTTGATGCCGTCTGATAATTTGATGCCTCCAATGGGTGTGGCTGAAACAGAGTGAAATAAATGAACTATATACGGAGTGTGTAAATTGTGAATAGATTGAATAAATGGCGAAGATTGAGGGGAATATAGCAAGAATATACATCACAAAAAAGGGGAAACATAAACAGGCTTTAATCCATCTTGAGAGGTTTGTTGGAGTATGTTTGCCGCCTCCATTCATCCATCCATGTCGAACCGCAGCTGGAGAGTGTCGGAAGCGGCTGACCATATTTCGTTGAATTGGGGTAGATAGATAGAAAAAAAAGTTCAAGCATGTACAAAATGGAATCAAAATAAGAATCGTAACCTTCGTATGCGTTTGGGAAGGATTTGTTTCGGACGCACACTGTCCCTTTTCCAAACCAGACAGACGGCAAAATGAACAGCCCGTCCCGAACATAAAGGTAACCCCAAACCTACGCCTCCAACACATCCAAATCAACCTCCTCGTCTCTTCTCCGAATCATAATGTGGGCGAATGGATTCGAGTTATAAGCGAACCCGTACGGGAACGGCTTGATATTTTCCCCTTCCACCGTCTTGATATCATACTTCAACAGCAAATGGCACAGCATAACCTTGATCTCGTTGGAAGCAAAGAAACGACCGGGGCAGGCGTGCTGGCCGTGACCAAAGGCCAAATGATCGGGACTTGTGCTGACGAGCTGTGAGGTGTTCTCTTGCCCAGCTACCTTGCGCATGTTGTAGAAGCGGTAGCCGTCCCATTGATCGGGGTTGGTGTGGACGCCGGCATCCCACATGCGGTGGCTGGAGACGGTGGTCACGCTGTTCTTGGGGATAATTGTACCATCGGATAGAGTAATGTCGTCGGTTGCCATGCGGGACATGCTTGCTATAGAATTCGTAAGTAATGGAATTGCGGGTATAATTTGTGCTTTTTGGCTTGCTTTCACCAGTCAGGGTCGATATAACTTACAAGAGCTGATGGGCTTCATGCGCTGGCTTTCCTTGATAACACTATCCAAAAGCTTCATCTTATAAAGGGAAGTCTTTTTCCATCCACCCTCGCTCAGGCATTCAATAATCTCCTTTCGCATGGGTTCGATGATCTCAGGATGGGCAGCAATATCGAGAATTGTTTGAGTCGCGAGGTCGGTCTGGTGAATTTGAGTGACAGTTAGCATCCAGTAATCGATATAATGTACTCAACTTGAAAGTGTACGAATCCCCGGGTGGCAGGGGTATAAAGCATCTCAAGCCTGCAACCGCTTCCATATTTGTACAAGTACGAAACAACGAAATAAACTGGACTGTTCTTACCGTAGTATGAATAGCAGCAAGCCCGAGCCCGAGCTGAGCAATGACAGGGTCACTCATACGATGATTACCATTAGACGCCGCGGCCTGGTCGAACCATTCAATAGCATCGTTGAACCCGACGGCTTTCTTTCCCTGGGCTGCAAGTGCCGCCTTATGGGCTGCACGCTTCTTTATGACAGGCTCGATAAGTTCGCGTGCTTTTTTAACTTCGACCCGCGACTGTCTACACTTGGGCAGGAACCAGTGGACGATATTTCTCAAAAAAGAGGGCCACATTCTTAGAGCTTCGGCGGCCTGGAATGCAACGAGTGTATAGCTGATGGTTATGTCCAACCACCTTTGGTCGTGACACAATTCATCACCAAGGAAGACCTTCGAGGAAAGACGGGCCACGATCTGCAGGAGTTCGTTCTTCAAGGTAATCTGGCGCCACTCTACGCAAAACCAAAAGTTTCAGTAAACAGTGCATCTACACGAGCCTTTAGGTGCGTACCTTTATCGTCCTTCAAGATATCCCTCAAAGACAGGGTAGCCTCATCGGAAAGAGGCTTCGTCACTTTGTCTATGAGACGATAATCCATTAGTAACAATGTTCAGCTCGTCTAGAATCCAATCATCTTACTGAGGTAAGTGGTCAACTGCCGCTGGACTACGGACTTGGCGAGATTGATGTCGTTTTTATCGGACCTGAAGACTTCGAATCCAGGCAAGTGGCCGAAAAAATTCTGAGCGCGTTCTATGTTAGCCGCGGAGTGCTACTACCGAAAACATATATAATGAGCAATCAGCTTCTCACCTTGTGGATATTCAACTCAAAGTTCAGACGATGGTCGTTTCTAATCTCGTTGGCGACCTCGGGCGGAAGGACAACAACTTCTCCGTTATCCGAAAGGAGACGGAATGGCTTGTTGCCAGTAGTAGCGAAGCCCTTTTGTATCAAAGACATAGCATTGTGGACGAAATCCTGTTTGATCCTGTACGAAGAGAATTCAAACCTCTTCTTGGGATTAAGAAGCGGCACATTGGTCTTTGGGCGCTGTAGAATATAGATGAAAAGGAGAGTCACGGCAGTCACAACAAAAGTGACAGATGGGAGATTGGCCGTTGACACCAACTCCGCCAAGTAGCCGGTTCTTGTCTCTAGAGTCGCCATGTTGTATAATATTATTGTCTCCTGCCTGGCATGTATCACACTCTGTCGGGTGAGAACATTCACATCTGGGGAAGGATCCTTCTTTATAACCCGAACAACTAGCACAAAAATAATAAGGCTTCCATGGAATGGAGACGCATCCGGTGCCGTAAGCCCCAGTCATCCTGGACTATTTATTTAGTTTGGGGAGCTCCACCCCGCCAGCACAGATCGCTTAAACTTCAAGATAACGTTTTTGGGTTCGGGCTTCGAAGAAACGGCGTTCGACATTTCTCCATGTGGGCTTTCAAAGTCAAAGCGGCAGAGCACAAGGCACAACAGGAAAAATAATGCGTGCATAAAGCCGCATATGCCTGTCTGAGATAGCCCTAAATGGAAACTGTAGAACGCATGTCCACTGTCAAAACACTCTAGCCTGAAAAAAGGACTCTCAAGCAGAAAAAACCCTGCATGAAATAATCCATGGATGGATAGGGTTGCTGGTCGATCAAGGAGGTAACTCCTCAGAACCGAAAATCCTGAGAACGACCCACGAGCCCCCATTATTATTCCCAACTGCGTTATTGGGCGGTCATAAAACGCCCACAGTGGAGTACCGCCTCCAATATCGTTCGTATGCATGCCATTAATACAGCTTCCCTCGAGGCGGTTGCTGAACATTGTTCGCTTCAGACAAAGGGGAAAAAGCTGCAAGGTATCTTTCTTGAGATGCATGAACGAAAAACGGTGAAACCAACCAGCCAATGCACGGCTGTGTGACTGTCAGTATCATTCGAAAAGCAACCCAATTATGAATCCTCGCAAAGTCTATTCCGAATTCCCGTTTCTTCAAGTCCACTTGGCCCTCGCTAAGCAGGCGAAGTGCCGAAGTCATAAATAGAGTGGAGATTGCTAGGTCTGAACCGGCTTAGTTGGCTCCTACCCCGACAGGGCTACGGGCCGAGAAATCATCTTCTTGGCCAACCAATCCCCGGAACCTGGAATTTCCGATCGTCTCACTCTTGCTGGCGTGCTCTCGAACAACAACGAACACAAATCGAAACATCTTTCGTTCCAGTGATCGTCACAACCCACAATAACAATAATAATGAAGACAGGGGGACGGTGCAGAAATACCTCTGGATTGTTTTCTCCATTACTGCCGGCGTCTTGTAATTTTACTCGGTTGTTCCCCTCCCGAGCTTGCCAACTTCAAGTCTTCAACAAAACCAGGGCCTTTTCCCTAATATATCAACACCACAACAAATTTTCTGAAACGTACCTAGGGTGCTGATTTGGAGGGAGAAACTGCGTCTGCACGGAAAGCCCACAAATAATCTTTTGTGTCGTTGACGCACATAGCAACATTCATACGTTATTGCATTAATACACAACGCCCTCGTGGGGAGGTTGGTAATAATAATAATTAACGGATATCATCCGTCCATCCCTCTACTGCGTAATTCCTTACCTAATTCAACTCGGGTTCGAGAACATGCGGGGAAGTATCCCTGCTCAGTGCTCAACCAACGTCCGAACCCCACAAGACAGCGAGACAGCGGAGGAGCCGAGCGAGTCAGCCCCAGAAGTGCCGGTTGGCCGTCAGATACCCCCTATTTGATATCAGTATGAATTCTTTGCTGCAAAAGTAACGAAAGATTTTGCAGCTGCATTGCCCGGTCTTATTTCCTCTCATCTTTCTCGTTTAGGGATTCAACGCCAGCTGCAGAGTTCCGTTTTGTCCGTCGTGCCGAATATATAAATCTGCACGGACAATGTAAGATTTAGGAAATGTATTCACTAAAATGTCAATGTATGACTAAAGAATAAGCGCTATTCTTACCTCTTTCAACTTCCAAAATCACTTGCTGCCAGCTTTTACTCATCCGTCTGCATTCTTCTGGTCTGCAGGGGTGAGTACTGGACACAATGCTGTTGATGTCGTATAGATAAGGAAAAGGCTGCGCTACCGTTTCAAGGGTGCAGATCAGCGTATGTCATATTTCAATACTCAGCAACTGTTGAACGGTTGGTTCTTGGAGTTGCCGTACTCTGATTTAAAGACGGCGATGTCGTCTGTCGTTGGACGAGGGAGAAGGGGACCTTCAGAGAGGTCACGCAGAATCCTTGACCGGATTCCGGACTCGTGAAGCTCGCGATAGTTTTCCATGTCATCATCATGCTGCAGATATACCAGCAATGTCTCGTCGGACAGTTTGATAGAAACGGGAGTCGTCGGCGTCCCACCCCAATCGGGGAGTTGAGGCTCTGCCCCGGCACGTGCCCTCTGCCTTCCTCCGCTACGATACTTCGATACTTCGATTTCGCCGTATCTCCTCCACGAATTCTGTTTACAGACTAGCCATTTCCTGGTCCGTTGGGCTTCAATTCAGTGTTGACGGCCGTCTAATTCGTTCATCTCGCATCGTTCGAGCCATATCCACGGTTTCTACGCTGTACCTTGGTACCTAGTCCCGTCCCAGCATGTCAGGGGCGAATAGCACAGATGAAACAGGGGCTACGAGAATTATAGTCAGCGGGGAAGAAGTCCCAATACTTTTTGATATTATCGTCGCGGAGAAGTTCACGGGAGCAGAGTATTTAGAAGCAAGATGTAGGGCTCCGGCAGGTACAGACGTGCCCTCTCCAGTATCAAACTACATCGGGACGTGCAAGGCCTTCCTAGTACGCAGAGACCGTACGGGGCCAGACTTTTACGACAAGATGGACGAGATCTCACGGGACACTGGCATGTTGGCTCTAGACGTTTTTGAACCCTGGGGAGAATTCAAAGAAGAACTGAAGACCGATCCTCTAAAGAGTGGAACGCAGGTTTGGGGCGAGGAACTCGGCACAATGGATTTTTTGTACATCGAATACCTATTGGTGGACAAGGCATACAGATGTCACGGACTCGGGCAAAAGCTCGTAGAGTACATACAATGCGAAGCCAGGAAAAAGTCGCAAGAATTCACTACTATTGTCTGGCCGTCGACTCTATTGTCTAACCTGAAGGGGGATTTAAAGGGCAAATCCGAGTCCGACTGCAAGGACGTTTTCCAACTCAATCGTAAATATTCAATCAGGTACTTCCGTCGCCTTGGTTTTAGGCGGATCGGGGTAACTCGATGGTTCGGATTCTCCAGTGACAGAAACCATCCTTCTCGCCAGCTTGCCGCGGAGGAAGATTACGATCCTCCGCCAAACTAGTGTACTCACATCTGTTTTGCTTCTCACAGGTTATTTTTATGTCCGTCCCGGAATCTATCCGTATACTCCCAACGAGTTTTATCTACTCTACGAGTTCTTTCAAATTCAAGAGTAAAAGTATTGAACCCCTATTCCGTTTATCATATGACGCTAAAACACAGTCCATCCACTATGTCTAGATACTGGAATACCTGGATACCACGCGGTGCTTTCGGTCTTGAAGGGGCCTTTGTTTGATATATAAAGCGGAACGAGTAAGACGTGAGTCATTCCAAGTCGTTGTCAGCTGCAGAAGCATGGAAACTATGTGCTAATCAAATTCGTCATTATCAGAGATATTCTGTAGTAGAAGCACTGCATCTTCATCAATGTTCCCTCGCGCTGCGTGATGGGACGGAGGGGTAGCATCGCCACCACAGTTATTGTTTTCGTCTTCGTTATTGGCTTCGTTCTCATCCTCGTCAACGGACTCGACAGAGAGCTCTCTCCCGTCCTCATCTAGCCAATCATACTCATCCCCTTCCTCCTCTTCCTTAACCGACATCGCCAAGGAAGATTCGAAAGGCGTGGATCTACCAGTTCCTTCGCTCTGGTCACTGCCTTCTATCTTAAAATCCGGCGCTGCAGCAGAATCGATCCGGAGTCTTTGACGTGCATCTGGGCTGCCTATAGCCGGGTCAAGCTTTCGTTTCGAGCGAACATGTGCCACTGGGGTACGAATGGAGAGCGGCAGCGGTGTTGCACCGTGCCGCGGAGCGAATTCGTAAAGACCGCCCTATTGGCATGTTAAAAACTGTTGTATTATATCACGCTTGCTCAGCATGAATTGTAGCTACTGTATCACGAATCCCCATGTATACCATACCTTTTTAATCACAAACGGAACAACCCTCTGCGATCTCCCATGTAAAAGGCCAATCTTCTCAGTCCTGACCACCTCCGCAAGTCGTACCCGCTTCATGCGCACACGCGATCGGAACCTTGGCGGTAGCCAATGCCAGCAAAGAACTATTCGTGTAGCAATGCCAGAATCCCATGTTACACCCGATAAGGATTCATGTAGAACCGGTGGCTGTCCTTCTCTGAAGCGCGATGCCATTTCATTTATAGCGATTACAACGCAGTTGAATTTGGCAGCGAGTTTTTTTAGATTCATGACTAGGTTCCCGATAATTTTCCAGCGGGTTCGTTCTTCATTGGTCTCAGTGTTTATGGCTGTGAATTTTGGTCTGCGGTTCTTTGGGGGTAGTCTTGTGCGGTATTCTGAAGTGAAGAGGGAAGAGATGGAGTCGACTACTATTAGGCCTGTATCATTGGGTGGGAACACCTTTGGGGGATGAGATATCAGGGCCAGGAGATGTGCTAGGGTCGGTGGATGGAAGTGGAGGAGTTGGTTGAGTAACTTGCCCGTCTCGTTTTCCCTTGATGGTGCTGGATGGGAGGGTGACGAGGAGTCCGGTAATAATGTATTCTTCTCTCTTTCGAGAATATCATTGAGCCTCGTTGGGTTTACGGGGCCGGCAGTATCTGTTCAACGTCAGAACGTGAAGAGCGAGCGTGACGCTGCGAGTAACGCAAGAGTACGCATTCATGCAGTGCGGAATGTACCCGCGGGACAAGCAAAGAGAAGACTCTCATGAACTAACCTATCCAGACAACTTTTTGACCGGCTTGTAACACACTTGCTGCAATTCCCATTCTGCAGTGGTAACGTCAGCCGCTCCACCCATACTTTAGGATTGCTTTTTAACTCAAACGACCCCGGTAGTTCATATTCGCACTCACGCAAAGGCAGTCTTCCCCGTTCCTCGAGGCCCCATGACCTCTGTAACTTCTCCACGCCGTACTCCCCTCGTAGAAGCAGCTGGCTGGCTTGCAGTGCGTCCATTTCCTCGGCCAGGACCCAAAGGAGATGGCCGTAGGCCAGAACGTAGTGCTAAAGCGGCATCTAGACGTGGAAGGCCAGTAGATATTGCGTTGTCATAGCCCCCATTTAACGGGGGAGTTGACTTTAGGTCCCCAAAGATATGAAACGGGACTTCTGGTCTTTCTTGATGAAGAGCTATTGAAAAAGAATTAGCATTATGATCTATAACTTTACGGGAGCCTACAAGGGGACGTAGTATGTATTCAGATCGTTGGAGCAGGGGCTGAGGAGAGAGCCAAAACTTCTTCTCAACGCCATTCGAGTCGTTGTGGAAACGTCAACAATAAAGTGAAGCTTTTCATACCTTTATCCAAGTTGGAGGATTCCCCGCTGTCTGCTTCTTGGCTGGTCATAGGTATATGACGCCTGCATTTATTTCACAAAGAGCACAATCCAGTAGCTGAAACGAAGATTAACTTTGTAGGCTTATCGATATGTCAGATACAGATGGCTTCGTGGGCTGTTGCGGTTCCTCAGATTGCCGCGACTCGAAGCGAAAAACGATGTTGATGATGTTGCTTTCAGCGAAGTCCGAGCTTGGCGCTTTTGTATCCTCAAAACGCTCTTAACAACGGTAATCAGTTCCCAGTCAAGCTGACACGGTTAGAATGCGGACACAAAGGAAGGAAATATTTAATGATGGCGTCTAAATTGGGTAGGTAAATTACTGCGCTATTTGAAGTCATTGTTGTATTATCGTAGTAAGTTCTTTAAAGGATCTGTCGTATATATAGAAGAACCACGCCATTATTGATCTATAGTACAAGGTTTCCCTCTGAATGGATAGCTCCCTTTATATTCTTATACGTGAGTTAAAATATTTTATTAACAGATTCATCCCATAACGAGAATAGTACGCTATCGGTAGACACCCAATGTAGGAATTGCAACCTGTTCGGATAGTCGAGCTTGAGCGATGTGGCAAGAGGTTGACGAATTGAACGCAGCTGATGTTTAATTTCTTCTTTGATACTCCCGCTGTACTATTTCCGCGACCTTGAAAACCTCTCCGAAGAGGCCATCCTTAAACTTCTCGAGCTCAAGCACAACGCCTGGCGATCTTCTTCTTGCTTTCTTTGTCTCTCCTTTTCCTCGTCTAACTTCTTCAGAACGTCTTTGAACATCTGAGCGACCCTTTCGGTGATCTCTTTTAGCTCATCGCTTGAAGACATTTCAATCCGGCGTCTCTTGCGGCAAGGGAGTCCAGGCAAACTGGGAGACGGTAGTGGTGATGGGGATGACGAGATACCATCTTCTTCCGCGTAACTGTCGTCGGGGTCTGACCAGTCCTCATTCGGATACCCATCCTCTTGGGCATTTCGACTAATAAGATTCTTGAGCCTCTCCCGCGCGAGGTATGAGTTTCGCAATTCTTCCCGCCCCCGCTTCCTTTTGATCGCCTCAGCAGCCTCCCTTCTCCATTTTTCAGCAAGGGCCACCTTGTTCCACGCATCAACACGCTGCGTATATCCGTCATTCCCAGCCCTTTCTTTATTATAATTAGTTTCCTTCAATTTGTTCGTCCGCGCGATCACGGGTTCATCGACGCGTCGACGAAGGAAAGTATGAGAAAAGGGGCGACCGGCGAATTTGGTGAATTCTTTTGCAATCTCAACCCAAAATCGATTGATATCAGCGGTCCTGTACAGGTCACCGTTGCTGACGCTGATTTTGAGAAGGATGGTCTCTTCTTCGCGCGTCAACTGGTCCCGTGTAGTCCTCCGGTCAGCACCTCTGGCATCCTTTTTTCCAGTGCTTGCAGGGGAAATTGGCACATGAGGTGGAACTGCTGCCGGAGGTGTCGAGTGGCACGGATATAGAACCGGGGCTGGCAGAGATGGCGCGGTGGAACAGGGGGTGGCAAAAGGCGCGAGGCTATGATGGGATTAGGAGCTTGTGGTCTCGATTGCGGGTGTATAGGCCTATAAGGTTCGGGGGTTTGCACCGTGTTTTTATCCATGTCTTTCTGTTATCTCAAATCAGCCGGCGCAACTCAAAAAGAACTACTGGGAAGTATGTCTATAACTAACCGCTTCTTGTTTTGACTGAAACCATCGAAATGAACAGCGCATTCAGTTATCATAGGAAGTTCAGATGACTGGCGGCATTGACGCGTTATGAAGCTCTATAGGCGCGTCTACCATTAGCGTGTTTGGGTATTAATCTCGCGTGTAATCGGTGGTGTTCGGCTATTCTGCCGACTCCCAACAATTTTATGCTCGTCATCTCGAAGCTTTTGATTCCCTCCACAGCCTGATCCTGACATCCCAAACCTACGAGGCCTGTTCTTTAACTGCGCAAAAATAGGAACTGTCAATATATTTCTGCATGAATCTCTGATACATCAGCCATTGTCCCGTTTTTGACTCTTCCGCTTATTCCGGCTGTTGTGTAGCCTGTTGCCGTTGTTTGCCGAACCTCCAAACCTCCGAACGATATCAATACTACAAGAAAAAGAACAAGAGCGAACGATATCATCCTACTAGACTATATAATCTTCCTTGTATATTATAAATTAATATACTTTTTCCAATACGTTTCCAGCAGTGTTCCAGCATTATCATCCATTATGATGATTCCCCGGCTGACGGGCATTGTCCCGCGTCTGAACCTCTCCGTTACCGCCTCTCTCTTTCTCATCTACACACTCTGTCTCTCGCCTATTTTTCTCCTCCTATATTTAGAGCTTGCAAACCGCCGCGCAGAAGCTCGCGACCCAAAGGGATGTCGAAAGCTAGGCTTGCGCAATTGTTCAAATCTCGGAGATGAGAATGACTATGGCACGAACGGGAGACGGAAACGGGACAGACAAAGCACCACAGGAAATGACAAGATCCGCATAAAATCTCTTTTAGCATATCCGATTAAAAGCTGCGCCGCCGTTGAATTCAATATTGCCAGCGTCGTGGGCACTGGAATGGCGCATGACCGCCAATTTTGCTTTGCGGAGTACGTCGAGACTCCGGCAGCGGCGGAATCGCAAGGGGAGAAACAACAGGATAAACCAACAGGTCAATGGGTATTCCGCACAATGCGTGATGGGAAATATTCCAAACTGGCCCTGATCCGGCCGGAGGTCTGGGTCCCCGACCCTTCATCGCCCACCTACTCGCCAAAGCGCCCCGAAGTGCGCTCCAAGGGCGTGCTGGTTATAAACTACCCCCGTATTCCAAGAGGCACGGGCTTAAAACCTCTTCTTACATCCATTGGAATGAAGTTGGGCCTGTGCTCGCGCGAAGAATCCTTCCATGTACCCCTCCAACCCCCACCTTCAGATGACAGTGCAGCCAATAGCTATCCGTCCCGCTCCGTGCGCATATGGAAAGATTGCCCCATAGCTATCGACTATGGCAGCCTCCTTCCACCCTCTCTAATTGCATTCCTCGACTCTTCAAGACCCGTTTCCCTCTTCCGTATCAACCCAAACCACCACCGCAACGTTTTCCGCTGTGCGCCGCGAAAAGAGGCTCTGGGTTTCCAACCCACCACGGGCTTCGCGGATGCATATCCATTGCACATGCTAGGCTTAGCTAGTGTGCGAGAGATAGCGGAACGCGCGAAGTATGCCATTCCCAAACTGTCAGCGCGCCGCTTTCGACCCAACATAATCCTCGAGGGGAGCAAGGCGTTTGAGGAGGATGCCTGGAAACGGATACGGCTTGTGCCTGGGAGTGCGGCTGGAAGCAAAATGATGATGCGCAGCAAACAATTGGAGGCTGAGCAAGGGCACAAGCAAAATGGGACTGTTAAGGGGAACGACGAGGATGGAGATGAGGGGATAGAGGTATACACGGCGTGCCGGACGGTGCGATGCCGGTTACCAAACGTAGACCCGGACACGGGCATCAGACATGGTGTTGAGCCGGATAAGACGTTGAAGAGCTTCCGGTGTATTGATCCTGGGGATCTGAAGAATGCGTGCCTGGGAATGCAGTGCGTTCCTGCTATACAAGGTATGAAATATCGCTTTTATGTTTTGTTTGTTGAAACTCTACCTGTCCCTGAATTGGAAAATAAGATCTTTCCTCGGTTTCCGTTTCTACTTTTCCCGGAAATTTCTTGGAAATTTTTGGATTCAAGGACTTAAGACTAACACCTTATGCGTGTAGAATTTACCCTTCGCGTCGGCGATGAGTTAGAAGTTCTCGAAACGGGCGAGCATTTTTATATCAAACAGTGAAACAAAGTGGTCAGGAAAGAAGGTGGAACAAAAATTAGGCTATACTGATAGATGTACCGCACTGCTTTATATTTTCGGTTTAAATGATACTATAATGACAGACGTTCTTCACGGAGTTTCTTCATCATCGGCAAGACGACGGGAGTTCACGCGTGGTATATTGAAATGCAATCTACCTTGCTACCTACTCTTCTAACGGTTAACAGGCAATTTACACGGGCTGAAGACCTAATGGTGGAAAAGGGTGTAACCGGATAATACCATGTATCCTACCGAACCATATGGTAGGTGACTGGGATTCTACCACATGCAGTTGAATTATGTGGAAATCGAAGACAATTGCAAGTAAAACCGTAGTAATTATATACTTTAGGGAAAAGCCAAACCACGATCAACAGGAAAGGCAGCTAATGTGCAAAAAAACATTCAGCATAAACCGTTGGTTGGTTGTTCTACGCATTTATGACCTGAAACCATCCCGCTATAAGTAAAGCAAGGATTTAATAAAATAAGGTAATCTAGCTACGCACAGGGAGACACGAGGATGGATGAAAGAAGACCCTGAGAAGATACGCCACGCCCTTGAAATATACCCGATCAACGCCATTAACAGAGACCATGGCAAAAGCGCAATGGTAGATATGACCGAAAAAGGGTAAGCGGTCTAGGAAAAGCTAATCAAACTCCAGACAATCGAGGAGAGGATGCAACGCAAGAAAAAAAGGTAAAAAAAAGCCGTCCCCAAATCACGGCTGGAATCTCAACCGAAATTCGTGACCTTTCCCTTCTTCCCGCACCTTATATATAAACCTTGCAATAGCATCCGGCTCCGCAAGGCCAACATTGTTAAAATGTTTCCTTACTGCCGTAGCGAGATGGTCTTTTGTCACCCTGCCCTGGCCGCGGTGTGTGGAAATGCTATGCAAGTCCATGCCAACGGCCCCCTTATCGATATTATCTTCACCCAGCGTTCTAGTACTAACCCCAGTTCCACTTGCGTCCGCGTGACTAGCGCTATCGTCTTTCTTGGCTGACCGTGAGCCGCTCCCGTCGTCTGCGGCTTTGCGCCGTGCGGCAATTTGGGCTCGTCGAGCTGCGATGCTTGTCGGGGAGCGGAGGCCAATTCCTTGATTGAGGATTACAGAGGATATTTGAGAGGAGTATGCGCTCGGACAGGGGAGTTTGTAGGCGTGCCGGTATTGATGAAGGACGGAGAGGGGCATGCTCGACCAATTTATCTGGAATTAATAAGGCCTGCAGTTAGTATAGTTGGACCCCCTTTGAATGCGAAAAGAAGGGTGCAAAGTAGCGCCTCTCCGAGTAAAAGCAAGGGAAACAAATCCTACTGGCATGACTTACCCCAGCGGACTCTCCAGATTGAGCAGACTCAGTATTAGGGCCGCCAGACGAAGAAGTAGCAGCAGCGACTTTCATGTCCTTGGAAGACAATGCGCTGCCGGCTGCGGGGGCATTTGCCGGTCTACGACCCTTCGTGCCAGTGGGATTCCGTTCTTTCGCACCACTAGAAGCTTCCGATCTTGAGTCATCGAGGTTTGCAGCAGTACGCTGACGAGGGGGAGCCATGATGCGGTGGTATAATTGAGCTCAACAGGAGGGAGAATGGGCTAATCGGCTGCAGAAATTGGGGAAAAGGGGACAGGTTTAAGGGGTCTAATGAGTGGATTTGAAAAGCGAACAGTCTAAATAGCACTAAATATCATAGCATAACGTTCTTAGAAGAGTAGAATATCAGAGAACACGGTCAACGAGACATTCACACCATTGGTGAAGTTACTGCGCATCACGGTTCCAAAGCCGAAAGAATGCATCATAGGGCGGTGGCCTCCAGCAGAATAATTACAGTTGGCGCTAGTCCCATCAAGGCTAGCTTTAGGGCACTCCGCACCAACCCTAATTTGGGCGGAGGAACTGTAAATCCGGGGTAGGCTAAGCCATATAGAGCTAGACATTTTTACTTCAAAGTCATGTGAATTCAGGGCAGACTTGATGACCTAAGCAAAGGAACCCTGTACAACTCTCCTCTTGCCGGCGCAGGAATTCAGAGCAGAAACCTATTCTGAGTCGAGCCACGCATTGTGCAAGAGGTGACAGGCAATGTTCCCCACTGCTACGAGGTCGCCGCTACACAACATCACCGTCCACTTTTTGATTTAACATCGTGCAGTTCCGCAGCTCAAAAAGGCGCGGGTGGTGTAACTGCAGTATTGAACACATGAGACACCGTCTGCCTCCTGAGAGCTCATGATGGGAGTGGTAATCGAAAATGGAAAGGTCGCCGCAGTCCGCATGAACTACAAATCGACCTCAACAGCTGAATTACAGCCAAGGAGTTGCTACATGTGATGAGCCATTTCTTATCAATTCCTCGCCAAGTTATCTGATCACGGGCTCCCACTCGTTTGTGCCTGGGTTAGGTATGTCGCACGACGAACCGCATCAAAGTATAACAGGTTACAGCAGCGCAGGCTTTATCTATACGATGGCCGCGGTATGAGTATGCGCACATCGTCGACGGCCCCCTGATAGGAACACAGCAGATGTCGGTATTAACGTTAATTTGACAAGTTTCGGGATATTTAACCTCTTTGCTGCTGAGCGCTCACCGCCTTGAGCTCGGTAGCTATGCAGCCGTCGCCAAAGAAACACAAAGCTCACCTCAAGGCTGCCATGCAGAGACAAAAGTAAAAAAGGAAAAAAGAAACAAAGGCTGCTGCCTCACACGAATTTCGGGAGATCCTCGGTATTTGTGGGGAAAATTGAGTCGCATTTGAAAATAACTAAAAGTGCGTACTCGTATCAGTGGGAAATTGCAAAAACAGGAAATGCGAGGACAGAGTACGATAGCAATATTAGAGAAAAAGATAAGGCTTTTTTCCCTCACGATTTTCCCCCTTTCAATATCGTTGAATAATTGTGGTATAACTCGACTGTGGTATAATTCGGTCCGGCACATCAACCCGGGCAAGGTGCTGCTTTCAGCTGGTTCAGTACCGCCCCCGACTCCACAATGTGGAGTTGATGGGGAGAGCCCTTGATACCATCAATTGTTAAAAAATATTTCTGTCAAGAATTTGAAAAGGGCTCCAAACAATGAACACATTCACAAGCAAAGTCTCGAGAATAAAACCCTTGTCTTGAGGTCGGAAGACAGTTCCCTACTCAAAATTGCCAGGCCACCTCACAGTCTCCGCAATTGATTGCATCGTCATCCCCATGTGGCAGCAATGATAATATGGGTAAACGGCAGTGGCATGATATTTTTATCGAACTGGTCTAGATCAGGAGCTGATTTAAGCCGGAGCTCAAAGCTCAGGGTTGCAACGCAATTGCCGAAATCTGCACCCCACAATCACAGGCAAGGCGACGGAGTTGTGCTCATCAAAAGCTGCAATATTGATACGGCAATCATGGAAATTGAGGCATGAAGTGATGTTAGCGGTTGGTCCATTACTGCTCGTTTTACCTCCCTGCGTGGTATTTGCTATTCAAATGTGCATTCAATAGCCGTCCTCAGTCGCCGCAAACAAAGACCGCTTGATGGTATATCCGAGAACGATTCAAGAGCAAAGTATTATCGTTACTACTGTCCTGACAGGTCGATATAGCATCTAGCCAATACTTCTGGTAGCGGAAATTTCCGGCAATCTCTACTACGCAGTAATATTGCTCTCATGATTGTTGTCAGCTGCCATACAGACAAACCTGCCTTGGCCCTCGGAACAATTCCACCCTCTGTCCTGACTAAACAAACACAACCTTGAACCCATGCGCATCACAATTCACGAACTACTGGATGATGGAGAGATATAGATTGGGTGGGACAAATATAATAAACTTCAAGCCGGGGAGCCGCCGAGACTCTATCCCCAGACTCCCACAGCAAATCATTATGGGTGTTGCTATCAGCTGCTAACTCTTATTTTGCTCTCATCTGAGGATAACCGCGACTAGGATTGATCTAAAGTCAGGCACGTTCTCACGGGGTATTCGTGTTCAAGAGCAGTATCCCCGGGTCGATCTCGGTCTATGCAGGATTGCCGAGGCCGTGATAACGATGAAATTCACACCTTTTTCCTTTTCTTTTTCGGCTTTCGGTATGGTCGAACCGACCGGTTTCAACTGCGCGAAAAGAACATGCAAAAATCAATGGTGAGTGTGATTGCGCTTAAAATCTTTCGTTGTCGAATCAATTTCCATCGCTTCTGTGATTGTGATCATCTAGCAGACCAAGTATGAGACCTCAGACAAGTAGTATCAAGTTCTCAGGCTTCAATGTTTCATCGTCAAAAAGCCGGAGAAACCTCGGCATAGTTCCCTTTATCAGCAACAGGGACATGACAAGAGGATCCCCAAGACAAGCCAAGCCCCCCCATATTATTGCCCCCAAAGCTACTCTTGCGGAGAAAAGAAAAAAGAGGCCACTTTTTTTCGCGTTCTTTTTTTGCTTACGGAGTAATCTTACCATGGTTCGGTTCCTGGTCTTTTTTTAGATTAACTTACGCCATCATTGCAAATTATACACACTTGGTAATCATGGTATTACAGAATACGCCATAAATTACCTGCTTAACAGCAGTTAGATACAGGGTATTTTGAGTGATTTTGTGCAACGGGAACATCATCAATCACCGCCAGTGGCAAATTATGGCGCGGGAAAATATCAGGGTTGAGATGCATTTACATGAAATGTATGCATGTTCAAACGGCACTCCAGAAATCACGCAAGCATATGTCTATGAACATTGGACGGGAGATCTTCCGTGGTTGTTGACCAGGTTCCTCCAACTTTCTCTTATCAACGACATCTCGTCTGTACGAAACCTCAGGGAACTACCTGGTTCTCAGGAGGCTCAACCACCCTGTCTATCTGCCCGCCTGTCCGCTAGGGTCTGACAGTCTGTGTAGTTCGAACAAAGCACACAAGCAGCTGGAAGATGGATTCTGCTCCGATTGGCCGACAGCTTATTTGAACCCGGCCCTAGAAGGAAAATAGAAGCCTGGTGATCTTTGTTCTAGAAGAATGCGGAGCCCCCGATTTACCCCCGTTCCCTACTTGTAACTTGAACCTTATTAATAACCTTACTCCGTTTGCATTCTAGAAGCCTCGTAACATCCTTATGCGGTGTTGCTGTTAGAATGTTGCCTCTATGATTGTCCCAAAGAAGAATGGGTTCCTTAGACGGTCAAAAGAAACCGAAACGACTTATTGTTCCGAACTTGGCACATGAATTGTTAAACCAAACCCCTGAAGGGATATGGCAATATCAGAATTCTCCACTACTGACGCATGCAATATGTCCTTTTGAACGTACGAAAGGATAAGCTCATCGTTGACAGGATTCGATACGTACGGGAGTAAGCGTTTCAGACAGGCTGCTTTTGCCATATATGCTGAATGAGAATTCGGTTGATCTGCAATGTCAGAATAGCAGAATGAATGTTACTTGATATTGAACATGGCAGGATTCCAGGTACAGTATTGGGAGTGAACAGTTCAGTCAAAAGTTGTTAACGCAGGTCCAGATACTTGTATTTACTGGTTTATTTAGCCGCATTAGCGTCTGCGGCATCTTCACTTCTTCCCTTCCGGGGCTGGTGATGCCTGCATGCAACTTACGTGTCAACAACGTCGAAGATAGGAGGGGTCTTTCAATAATCAACAGCTTCTCTTGTGTCTCATTTGCCCTCACATCTCAGAATTGGATAGGCATACAGTATGCGTATATCTACTTAGTATCTATGCACATACCTTACCTAGCCTGGCCAACCACGCAAATATATGCTAATAACTTTCAGGTAGCAGATGATTTCAGCGAGAGCACCACATAACAACTTGAAGAAACATGAACAAAATTCCGCAAGAAATCTTTCTAGATATCCTCAGCGACATCTCTAATGATCCCAAAGATCTCTTGCCATATGTTACTGTTTCCCGTCGTTTTCAATATGCCATCGAACCATCTTATTATCGCCAGTTCGTCATAAAGAATTATGATTTGCCCATGTTTTCGACTCTCTTCAGAGAAACACAAGCGCACCGTAAAGGATTGCTTGAGAAGATCTATCTTGAGACCATCCTTCCTAGCTACAATAATGAGAACTGCCAACAAAATGCAATAATCAACAATTATGTGTTTTCCGCCGCAGTTTTGAAGCTATTTCAAGTGCTGGAGTCCCTCAATGACAACGTACATGTGAATGGCGGGGGTATATATCTGAAACTTGATGATATATCTTCTCCAAGCGATGCTCGTCTCCGTAAAAAGCATGAGCGTGCTCTTTTTGGCACACACATCCGACTTGTTAACCATGAAAAGCTACCGGTCCTCACATGCGTCTCTCAATTCAGTTGTGGCCGCGGGTCCAATTCCCGTAAATACGACCCAATATCAATGTTGTGTGTCGCAAGCAAGCTTAAAAATCTGCAACTTTGCTGGATTGATTACTGCGATGATCCAGACTATTGCACCGTGAAATCCCAGAGAGAGATCCGTCATGGTAAGTTCAATTAGCCACTGTCTATCAAAGCGTTATCTATCATAAAATCACGCATGAGCTTAACTAGCTGACTCAAATTGAAGCGTTTGCAAAAGCACTCTCTACATACCCTCGTTCACTACCTGAACTCGAGATCGCGTTCAGTTCTACCTGCCCACTTGATGAAGGAACTACCCTGCCAGATCTCATACCATCTTCTATGACTGTCGATCCATTCAACCTTGCGTTGCACAAATTCATAGAGCGATCAGGTCTCTCATCTTTGTCCTTTTCTGCGCAGCATATTATTTCACCTGAATTTTTCTGGCCTTACGACGATGCGAACAAAGTTCTGACCTCTTCTTCACAAATCTGGCTAAACATGAGGGAAATTTTCTGATCGTATCTCCAGCCACTCCTAGTGGGGATTGGTATTTTATGGCCGATACGAGAATAGCCTCTTATGCCGAATTTACTGGTGCTCTACTTGAAGGTAAAGAGAAAGCGCGGGCTGCTAGAACAAAACCCGGTTGGAATGAGTTCCGCACAGCTCCGAACCCAGAGACAATGAATCCGCTTCTAATAGCCATGGCCCAAGCTGCTCATCATGCACCTGTGCTTGAGTGCGTATTTCTCTCGTTTGGCAGCGAGAAGTTATGGCCCAAATATGTCAAGAACGTGAAGCTTGTACGAGAGTTTAACGTGATGTATCTTGCCAGGGGTGTGGAGGACCGATATGGCGATTCTCCGAAGGAGAAAGCCAGATTTATATGCGAGGTCCAGGACTGGCGGCTCGGCGAGGAGGTCGCAAGGCATTGGAAGGAAACTTGGGACCGCAGGGTGAGATTATCTACCGGTGATGTAATGTGATAACATCTGGTACATGAATATCAGCAACCGTCTTCAAATCGATCATACACCTAATTCTATATGGGCTTCTTAAGCACGTTTGGAAACCCCACGAACTCATTTCAATCTTGACAACTTGAACAACAATTGATAGAAGTACAGAAGCTAGCAAAGTAACGAGGGATACCGCCGAATTCTATAGATATGGGGCCTAAGTGACTCAATTACCGAGTCTTCTTCCGTGAGCGCAGTTTCCTCAAAAGATCCTGTTGTCTTTTCGTGCGTGTTTTGCATGTGTTTTTCTGGCATTTTCCTTTCACCTTCGTATACCCCTTTTTGCAAACACATTTCCCCTTCTTCTTCTTCTCCTCTCCCTGTTTGCATTTGCCATCATCCTTGACGCATTTCCCATTCTTCCCCTTCTTCTCACCTTTCTTGCATTTGCCTTTGCCATCATCCTTCAGGCATTTTCCATTTTTCCCCATCTTCTGGCCCTTCTTGCATTTGCCTTTGCCGTCGTCCTTCACGCATTTTCCATTCTTCCCCACCTTCTGGCCCTTCTTGCATTTGTTGTTATTGCCGCCAGCCTTCACGCATTTTCCATTCTTCCCCTTCTTCTCACCCTTTTTGCATTTGTTGTTGTTGCCGCCAGCCTTTTCGCATTTGCCGTTCTTCCCCTTCTTTTCACCCTTCCCGCATTTCTTGTCCTCGCCTCCAGCCTTCTCACATTTGCCGTTCTTCCCCTTCTTTTCACCTTTCTTGCATTTCTTGCCGCCACCGCCAGGCTTCTTGCCCTTCTTATCCCCCTTCTTGTCCTTCTTATCTCCCTTCTTGTCCTTCTTATCTCCCTTCTTGTCCTTCTTATCTTCCTTCTTGCCCTCTTTATCTTCCTTCTTGCCCTTCTTATCTCCCTTCTTGCCCTTCTTTCCACCGGAAAACAAATCGCCAAGGCCACCAAAGCCACCAAAGCCGCCCTTTTTCCTCTTCTGTAACTCGACTGTCCCCGACGAAGCTGGCGTACGGGACATCTTAGCAAAGGCAGTCTCAACATCAAGGCTTCTGTTGCTAACTCCAGAGGAGCCATCGGCCGAGCTTTGGATATCTGATTTATCACGTCTATTGTCTGCGAAATCGCAAATGCATTCTCCACGTGCGAATTGATGACCGTTGTCATCTGTAAAAATCCCGTCCTTATCCTTGGTGATTTCTGCCAGAGTTGTGTTCCCGAATGTGCACTGCAACATAGCAATCCAAAGTTAGCATTCAAGAAAGGACTGAAGTAAACAAGGTGTCACATACTTCATAAAAGTTTGGCTCTTTTCCCTCGTTTTGACTTGTGCACCAAGACTTGCACGGCCATTTGGTGTTCTCTTCGGGCCCAACTACATCCAAGTACGCGAAACACCCTCCTTGCGATGCCCAATTGGCGACAATCTGACTGTCAGGTTTATGGTTTTTCCCTTCAGCATTGACCGCTCGTTGGAAGATGCTGCTCAAAAGCAGCAAATAGAAGGCCGTAAGCATCGCGCAAGTAGCGGGAGAGTCCGCTGATAGAACGAAAGCAAGGGTAGGCGGATAGGTTGAATCAGGAGAGAAGCAGGAAAATCTGCGTTCCAGCAGTTCCCAAGATTGCTGATGGTCTGCAGACTTCTTTGTCTTTTGTCTTTTAAAGAGTCATCGGGACTTGGCTGTCCATCATTTATGACGGAGCGTTGCAGTAGGATTTATTTCCTATCGGAGACTTTATCAACAATAGGAGCTGGCTTCTTGGGATATATCCTCTCTCAGTTAGCCTCATCACACTTCAATATTGTATAGCGCTACTGATAATTATAGTAGGTCAGCATTTCAGCTGCAGGGATGGTCAGTGCAACTGAGCTCAACTTAGTCTTCGAGCTTACTTCAAGACAGTTGTACTAGCTTCCAATCTGTATGCTCAGTTTCTTCTCGACGCCGGAAAATTATAAGACTACAGCGAATCGGACATTAAAAGCCAACTTCTTTTTTTGAGTCTTTGCATGGCCTCTCTTGCCTAGGGGGCTGCAATCCCTGTGACTCCGCGACAGAATGCTCAGCTCGAACTCGTATTTGCCAGCTCCCTTTGGGTTTTTCAGCCCTCAGGGGAGCTGAAAGATTCGACTTCTTAGCGTGTGTGATTTCCATGCTGCAGAGTGCGGTTCCTGCTTTTAGCCTTCAAATCCCCCTTCTTCCCCCCCTTCTCCCTTTTCTTTTCCCCTTTTCATTTCACTTTCAAGGGACAAAGCCCGGAGAAGTCTTTCAATCAATACTAAGCGCAACTGACTGGACTCACTCCGTAACAACCAGTAGAGCTACTAGTAGCGAACAAGCCTATTTGTTCCATCGCTCAGTAGCTATCCTGCTCTTACACTTCCAAATGCGCCATTTTTGTACCTGCTTGACGTATTTGGGACGCGGAATCACGAAAGCGTAGGCTGGCAAACCGAGGCTGAGCGGCGGCATCAAAAAAGGGGGAGAGTAAATATTTAGGGTTGAACTCATTGGGACACCGCCTGTGAACTATCTTGGCTGTGTGCTTGATGCAGGGGGAGTTATATAAATCCCTGTGAGAGCTGAAATGATAGCATGTTTTCTTCTGCATTGCAGGTTGAGCCGCCATTCAAATTTCAAGCTCATGGCTGAATGTCCAAAAGGCCAAGCCTCATTGGTCCCCGCAATTCGTGGCTAATCGAAACTAGTTTCTGTTCGGGTAAGGTGCATATCGTAGTCGTGAGAGGCCATACAGGCAAGGTAGCAGGCTCAATATGACTCGCCATCATGCTAATTATAAAAAAGAATTCAGGGGCGAAGCAAACAGTTTCGCGGCGACCGGGTCATGGTACCCCCGTCCAAAAATTCTTGGTTGAAGCGGTCTTGCGAGTGATCACTTCGTAGTGTGAAGTCGCTTCTGAGGCAGTGCGTCTGTCCCTCCTGAAGTTGTTCAGCAGAGATTTTGCTTTCTGCAGACAGAGAATCATCTGATGTGTTCAAAGAATATCCGGAAGTTAAAAAACTTATCGATAAGGCAGAGATATGTCTTTTCTTTTTTTTTTTTTTTTTTTTTTTTTGAAATTTTTTTTTGAAAAAGATGTTGAAAGAATACTTTA
>PDNB01000304.1:0-24466 GCA_002573585.1 Helicocarpus griseus UAMH5409
GAAGCGCAGAAAGCAAAACATCCGAACACACCGCTACATAGTACAGAGAAGCAAACGCAAACAGGTGTAAAATAACAATAATAAAAAGCATTCTAATACCAAACACCTCATCCCACCCCGTAGAAAAAAAAAAAAAAAAAAAAAAAAAAAAAAAAAAGACACAAAACTAACATAAAAAATAAAATGAAGCAAAAAACAACAACTACAAACAAACCGGTACACGACCCAGAACTGCCCACACGCCACCATAAAAAATCCAACCCAAACTCCAACCCGGAGACCCCCCATGAACCCACCACCCAAACGAAAGAACGCCATCAAGAACCCAACAAGCAACCAAAACCCAACACCCCAACCTACAACTACACTGGGACCTACAACCACATGCCCACGTGTATTACAACCCCAGTGTCCTCGACGACAACCCCTCCACTCTCACTCAAGCCAAGCAACCAACCCATATACCCCACTACCAGCTCTCCCGTCCACTAGGGGACACCATTTCCATCAAACCCATAGTTCCGGAGTACTATAGGTGTCCATGCAGCCTCATGCGGTAGAGGCATGTATGCGCCGCGCCCCAGTTTGACTTAACGCGGAGCACGACCTTCTCCACGCGCGCGGCGGGCATGTCGATGACAGCATCCAGCATGAAGCGCTGGATGTGATGTCCGCCGTCGATATTGTATTGCCACCTGCCGACGCGGAAGAAGGAAGGCCCGAGGAGCGCGTCGTCCGAATAAGCCGTTTCCGGCTCATCCGGATACACCTGCCGGAGGGTGGTGAGGATGGTGTCGCGTAGCGACGAGAAAGAGAGATGGTGCGCGGGCTGGGAGGGAGGGGGGTGAGAGGGCGGGGAGCGGACGTGGGGAGTAGCACGGGGCGGGGAGGAGCCCAGTGAGGAGGAAGAAGTGAAGGATGATGGCGCGTGGGGAGACGACGCCGACGAAGGGGGTGGGGGGGATGACGGGGTGGAGTCGGGAGGATAGGCAGCGGTGGGCGGACGGGTCGTGTACTGGGCCCACAGCTCCATCTCCCGTGGCGTGCTGCCAGGGTCCAATGTTGCCCCCTTGGGGATGTGCTCGATGACCACCTCTTCCGGGACGATTGCTCGTCCCAGAAGGATGGCCAACTGGGCGACATTGTCGCGCGTGGCAGCGCACCAACACTCTCCGACACCGTCCCACGGTTGGATGGCCGCGACGGGTGGGGGCCCGCGCGGCACTTTTGCCAGGTACTGGCTGATCCGACCTACAAACCCAACTGATGTTGCCATCGTTGGGCTGGTGAGGTACGGGTCGACCACCGCACCCATGCCAACCGCGGCAAAATTGACTTTTGGCGGTGCCAGAGGGTCCATAGCCGCCGGAGACCGGCTTAGCGCTTCCCTGAGCTGTGGCAGCCGTCTCTGCCACTCTTCTTTCAGAGTGGCAACTTCCTTGGCCATGTCTGACAGTCGCTGGTCCACGCGATAGGATAGTTTGTACAGGGCGTCAGAATACACGGTAGAATTATCTGTTGTCAAGGAAGGCGGGCTGCAGAAGTAGCTGGACATCTTGGTCTGTAGACCTTGTGGAAATGCGCACGCTTGATCCCTATAGAAATAACCGAGGAATGCCGAGAGGATGAGGACGAAAAGCACTAGGATACCGGAGGTGCTTTTGGCTATTCTAGGAAGGGATTGCCGGGCCGGTGTCACAGCGGCGATGGAGGGAGAGGAGTCTGAGGAGGAACTCGGAGTGTGAGTAGAAGACGGAGCTGGAGAAGCGGATGAAGCAGAGGTAGATCTTCTCTGAGTCTGATCAAATGCCGGAACGGGCGGGAGCGTTCTCTTGGCGGCTGTTGATGCAGAAGCACGTGAAGCGGCGAGAGGAGGTTGGAAGGTAGGAGCAGAACCACGAGTGTGACGTAAGTTGGAGGTTGTTTGTTCGCGAGAACTAGAAGGGCGAGAACCGTAAGGACCGCGAGAATAGTAGTTTGGACGAGTTCCGGTATTGATGTTACGTGGTGGGTTACCCAAGTTATCATAAATGAAACGCTCTGTAGTCCAGCTAACGCTTGCAGTATCGGTAAAAGTGGGCGTATCAGGCGGTATGGAGGATGCTTCTTCTGCGTCTTCACGCTTCACTTCAACTTCTTCAGATGCTTCCCGGAGAGACTCGAGAAGTTGGTCGTCGGGGGTGGGTTGGCGAGACAGTGTGTTGCGAGAACCAACATTGCGTGATGCGTTGCGGCGAGTCGGAGTTGTACGAGAGGGAAGTTCAGGAGTTGGTGACATGCTTTGGCCGATGGATGCGCTCATCGAGCGAGTAAGACGGCCAAAACGGGTTTGCTCTTCAACGCGGGCAAGATCACGGTCTTGAGCCTGGCGCAAGCCATCATCAAGCGTATCAACCATCTCTGCGAATCCCATAAAAGGGTCCATTTCAAGCTGACGGGGAAGGGCGGGAGTTTTAGTAGACCCATACGCAAAAGACTGCTGGGTATGGACGTCGGGAAGAGATGGATTGCCCAGATCAGCATTTGACTGATCAGTCTGAGTTGCAGTCGCAGCATTGGCAGCAGGATCTACTTGAGTTGGGCGAGAAGTTGGGGCACGGGAGCCCGAGCGAACGGAAGCAGTCTTACGGCTAGGCATTTTTATAGATGTAAAAAGTCTTCTGGAAGTGTCTATTCGGGTTTTGTAAAGAAGATGTGGAATTGTATGTGAAGTTCCTGCAGGAATATTCCTTTAGACCTGCTTTGTCGGTTAGCACGTCAAACTTTGCAGATTTTGGAAGGGAGGGGATGGAGCATCAGACATGGTAGAACGGGTTACATACCGATAAGAGTTGGAGGAGAATATATAGGACAGTGAAATCTGCAAAAGAAGCTGTGACCAGGACACAGTAAATGGACGATCGTTGGAGCAAGGGCGAGTCGAGGGACAGGAGTTAAAAGTTGCCGGAAATATGAAAGAGCCTGATGGTAAAATAATGGAGGGGAATTTCCACAAAGCGAGAATGTAAAGAATCTGCTTGTGTTAAAGACAATGAGACCAGCTCAAAGAATGTAGACAGAAAAGTACTTCAAAGAGCAGAAGTTTGGGGACTTGACTGGTTGCAATTTAGAGCAGTTGTAGAGAAGCACAAAGACCAGGTATAGTGATAATGGTGTCGATAGAGTTCTAGCGTTTTGCAGAAATAGCTGTCAAAAGGTGATCCTGAAAGGTGGATTTGTGTTTCGAGAACTCGATTTTGGGTCCTGGAAACTGAAGATTAACCAGTTGCGAATAGAGAAATCCGCAAGGTACGCAAAGGTCTAGACGATGATGATAACGACCTAGCTCGAAGCGATGATGATGGAGCCGGAAGTTTTCGAAGTAACTATCAAGCCGATACGAATAAGGATTGTGCTTCAAAAGGCCGATATTGGCGCACAGAAATTGGGGATTGACTGGTTGTGGTTTTAAGAAGCCGTAGAGCGGTCCGAAGAGTAGAGTTAAGTAAGGTGGTGATGACGATCGAGCTTGGGGCTTTTCAACGTAGCCGTGACGCTAAAATAGAGGTAAGAAGCGTGCTTCGAAGAGTAGATCGTGATGTGCAGAAGTAGGAATTGATAGCAGCAATGCGGAAGAAGCGGTAGAGCAGCACGAATAGAAGAAAAGAGAATGGTGAAAACAGTCAAACAGGGGATGTTTTGAGAGCAGCTGTCAAGCTGAGATGGGGGGTAAATTGAGTGCTTCAACGAGCAGATATCGGAGTGTAGAGATTGGGAACTGGCAGGTGTAGTTTGGGAAAGTTTTAAAGCCGCACAAAGAGGGAAGATGAGTAAAAGTTTTGAAACCGCGTTAAGCTGAGATGGACTTGAGACGTGTGCTTCGAATTGCAAGATGGTAAATTGGCTGGTTGCAATTCGAAGAACATGAAGAGCAGTGCAAAGACAAGAGATTGGAACAGTGATGACGGCAATCAAACTCGAGGTTATAAAAGTCGCTGTTAAGCTGAAGTCGAGAGTGCGAATGCAGATGAACGATGATGGTTGGAGAAGAAAGGAGGGAGAGAGAAGGAGAAAGTAGACGAGAATATAAAGGCACGAAAAGGGCGCAACGCAACACGACGCAACACGACGAAAAGAAAAGACACCAACACTCACAGTCCGACTATGCGTGGCCCTGTCGTTGCCCGGTGAATTGCTTTCCCCAACCTCCTCGTTTCCGCAGCAGCGCGTGAATTGCAGGTTGCTCAGGGGCTGAGAGAGGGCAGATACAGCACACACTCCAGTCGGCTCCCTTAGCAACGGATAACGTTCGAACCCGAGTTCACTACCACGCAGCGCAAATCCCCAAGCCTCGCAGTTCCAGTGAAAAAATGATCCCCAATCTCCTCTTCGTTTCAGAATCGAGTCTCTTTCGCCAATGCCTAAGCAATTGAGGAAGGGGTTTAGCCGCCCGATGGCCTTTCTGCTCCAAGCTCTATTCTCCCCCTTCACTCTCACCCAGAGATCTCCTCAGCACTTCCCCCGCTGAGTGGCCAAGGCCTGAAACACCCAACCTCTTCCTTTTCTGCAGTGACACAACACAATGCTACTATAACAGCATCGCTAAGTGAATTGAAGTGGGCGGAGTCGAGGTTTCAAAACACAATCCAGGCTTAATGAACGCCAACCGGCAGACACAGAAAGACGTGGAAACAAGAGAAACAATGCAGTTTGAGTACTAAATAATGCCGCACTTCTCAATTGTAATTAATTGCAATTCGTTTCAGGACCCCCAACCGATTTCTCAGGGAGGTTGAAGTTGAGGTTCGGTTTGATATCACCTGACCGTACTTTTTCCGCGCGCGTTTTGGAAGTAGACGCGCGAATTATGTGCGGGCTCAACGCTTGTGGGCTTTTCTGACAATTCGAAGGTTACAAGACTTGGAGATTGAACATTCGGGGGAAATAAAGCAGGTAGAGAACAGATGCTTTATTTATACAGAAACCAATTCTCTTTTTCTTTATCTCACTTTATCAAATGTTTGATCAATCGATTGTTTGGTGTTGTTGACCGGATCGGAGGTTTTATTTTCCGAAAGGGACCCTTGCTAGACCTAAAACGGTTAGACGGGTAATCACTAGTATTTGGAGGTATTTTTCACGTTAATGGAGTTGACTCTGAAAAATAAAGGAAAGAAAGAAAAGATTGATTCCTTTTAATGTAGCAGATAGTCAAGCTATAGATAGAAGTATGTACAAAGCTCTCCCGATTATTTACATGTACAAACACATCCATTCTCCAACAATAAAATCCCGCCAAACAAACAAGATTCCATCAAACCGTCAACACAAGGGACGAGGCCTGCTGATCCTCTCCTGCCTGTATAACATACCATACCAGAACCAATAAATATAAGAAAGAACTGAAAATAGAACCATGTAATGTACAGTACATATATATCAAAGAGACCGACGGGGTAGATCGACGGGAGTACGCAGGCCGGAGATAGAGTAGTAGGGATAGATAAATACATAGATTGGCGGACGAGCAACATCCGACGGCGCAAAAAGGGCACGGGCACGGGCATGCGTACTGCGTACTGACCAACGCTCGAAAATTGACAGACCCATCCATATTCCAACCGCAGGGGGAATGCCGAATTACGCAGTATAACGTACCCATCAAGTCAAGCAACCCGCTCAGCAGGTCCATACCCCGATGGTACCATCCTTCCTCCCCTCGGTCAAATAGCCGTCCTTAATTCTCACCCGCTCCACAATCGACGCGCTCCTTCCCTCTTCCTCGGCCGTCACGCCAGCACCGCAGCTCCAGTGTCGTCCCTCGGTCTTATCGTACACCTTCACCACGTCTTCGCCGGCAGCAGATACGATGCGGCGCGTGTCGAACATCATGCTGGTGATGGGGTTGTCGTAGGCGAACGCGTCGTAGATGGAGCCAGTTCGTAGGTCCCAAATCTGTTTTTGAATGTGATTAGAGAAGCTATTTCACCACGTGGATCAAATGCATAAATAAAAAGAACCAAACTTACCCGTATGCTCCGGTCCATACTTCCCGTAACCAAATGCACATCATCAAACTGCAAACAAGTCACAGGTCCCGTATGCCCAACCAGGCTGCGGTGCACCTGTCCACTGCGCAAATCCCACAGCCGCACCATCCCATCCGCCGTCCCGCAGGCCAAGGCCGCATCAAAGCATTGTACCGCACCAACAAAATCCGCCGAAGCGTCCGGTAACCGCCCAGTCGGTCGCCAGGGGTTATCGTTGGACGATATCGTCGATGCCTGCGCTGCAGCCCAAAGTACATCGAGAGTTTGCACGCAGCGGCCCTTGACCAGATCCCACTGTCGTAACGTTTTATCCGCTGAGCCGGATATGAGCGTATCGCCGCGGAAGTGGAGGGCGGTGACTTCGGCCAGATGCGATTCGAGTGAGTAGAGGGGGCAATCTTCCATGCTGGAAGGTGGGGGTGGTGGGGGTGCGGCTGACGGGTCTTCGTATCCAAGAGCATCCTCATCGTCCTCTTGCTCGCCGTCTTTGCCAATGCGGTTATCCCGCGGGGCATATTTTGCGCGGCTCAGATCCCATAGTCGGATTGTGGCGTCCATGGAACCTGTTGCTACAAGATTGTCCTCGACCTGCAAGCAACGTACGGAGGCATGATGGCCTTCCAAAAATCCCATGCATCGGCCTAGATTTAGATCCCATACCCGCACCGTGTCATCCAACGCTGCGCTGACCATTGTTCCAAAAGGGACATCAAAATCAATAGCGGATACCATATCATTATGCGCCTCTAATTCCTTGATAAGGGAGCCCGGCTCGAAATGTTCGTGGAGAATAGGCATAGATCTCTTTCCTGTAGGTTATTGTTGACACGTTAGCCGGAGATAGAATGCGGCGTGAAGTGGGCGGGGAAATACTGACTTAGTGACTTTTGTTTCCATGTTTTAGGGGATGGGATCTTTTCATAAATAGATTCTGACATGAAAGAGGCATCCATGGCATGTGAGTCGGATCCGACAGAGGGATCCGTAGCATCGTTGGTCTTGGGAGTATCGGGGCGTGTTGCTGCTTCCTCCTCCATATCTTCTAGCTTATTATCCAATTGAACCACTGTCCAAATATTAGTCATTTAGAATTTTGAAAGCCAAAAATAACAACTCCGAATCTTACAATCATGTTCCAAGTCCGCCTCGTCCATTTCAAGACGCGCCAGCCTGTCCAGCACGATTTTCCGCATGCTGTGTAGATTCGCAATCTTGTTATCTATCTCGTGGATCTCCGCACTACACATATTCTTCCTTATTCCCATCATTTCCAACCGCCGATTAAAGGCATCCCGTTCCTTCTTCATCGAGGAAATGGTTGGCGGCAAAGCCCCCGCGTTCGTTCCCGCCGCATCCAACAATTTCTGCGAGCGCGAGCTCCGCCTCCGATGTGACTTTCTGTGTTCATGTTCGTCTTCCGGCATCGAGGCCTGAAATCCCTGGAACAAAGAGTATGAGCTCGTGTCGTCCGGGATGTTGACTAGAAGTTCGTCGGGGAGAGAGGAGATGGCGCGGGATTGAATTTCGGTCGTGGAAAGCTTTGAACGGACGAGGTCGGTCGGGGTGGTCTGGGCGAGGGAGAACATTCTCCGTTGGGTGGACGGACGACGTAGCTCCTTGTGAATATCATTTACGGCGGCCTGGTAGTGACCTCCGGGAGGAGCATCCTGCATCGGGCCTATGAGATGGCCAGCAGTCGTCGTGACTTTGCGGCCGAAGGCTTCGATATGGCGGGACTAGGCTGTGTCAGTACATCCGTATGGCCAGGAAAAGCATTGAATAGTCTCTCCGCGGTTATTCCGCTTACCGTTAAACCTGCACCCAGCACGGAGGAGGTATCATCGTCGCCGCCGGGGCCCGGGGAGGGCGATGAATTGCCGGACGGCGAATCATGGCGGGGATGGGACCCGGCCATGGAGCAGAGGAGGTAGGCAGGAGTGTGCTGAGCCCAACACCACAGGGTGCCTCAAAAGAGAGGAGGGGTTATATGGAGAGAGGGGTGCACCGGGCAAAGGGGGGGGGAGTGGTGGTGGTGTATTGCTTGCTTTAATGTGGCAGTTTGGATGTTGTTGGACGAGAAAGAGACAGCACAGGCAGGTATCGTGGTTACAGTACGGTACAGGCCGCTAGTGCAGGGCGACTGCCGAGGTTGGGGTCAGCCCCCGGAAGCTTAACTGGAACTGGGCTAGGCTTAGGCACCGCAGAGTCTCGAACTTAGTTAAAGAACGGGCTGTTTAGGGGCTGGTCTAGTTAAACTTCTTTCAATACTCGCCCCTAGGGTTGATATCTTTTCTCTTTGTTATCAAACAGCACAACTCCTGCCGAGAAAGCTACTTAATGTTTAACTTAACGCCCTGAACTAAATTTATTTACCACAAGTTACTAGGAACCCAGATCCCGGCCAAAAAAGAGCCAGGTACTCCGTACGGCGTATGTTGGCTATTTAGTTACACTTAACAACGCCTATATAGATGGACCGAGTCAGACGACTGCACCCCCATTATTGAGTGGTCATGATTGAAATACCAAGAACAGAAAAATGGCAGCTATTCCTTTTGTCATTGGAAGATATTCAATTGGTGTTGGTTGATTTATTTTAAATAGGAGGCACCACCCCGCTCATCTCCAATGCTCGGCTGAAGAAGATATGGTTTTGGCGACAAGTTATTTAACAACCCCTCGCCCAGAGTTCAATTGCTGACTGACATCTCCCACCTCAACGTCAATATATGTATGCCTGTACCCTCTTCACATCTCTGCCGGCCACAGTGCTCCTGCGACAATATGGATTCGGCCATCGATCTCTCTGACGCCTCCAAGGCGCTGGATCTCGAAAATATCCGTTTCCAGCTGATGTGAGTGGCATCTAGCCCAACCGTCTACCGAACCCTTCCATCTCCGTCCCCTCGTATTATTTCAACAATCCAGGGGAACGGTTACATGCTCACCTATCAAAAATGGATATTTATGTGCATAAGGCATTTATCAAGAAAATTTAAAAAAAAATATAACCACTAACACGCACATCCCCCCCGCAGCCGCCTCGAAGACACCATAACCTTCCACCTAATCGAACGGGTCCAATTCCCCCTTAACAAAACAATCTACATCCCCCACGGCGTCAAAATCCCCGACTCAGACCTCTGTCTAATGGACTACATGCTCCGCGAACAAGAGCGCCTACAATCCCGCGTGCGCCGCTACCAATCCCCCGACGAATACCCCTTCTTCCCCGACGCCCTCGAGGAACCCATCCTCCAGCCCCTCTGCTACCCAAAAATCCTACATGATAACGACGTCAACGTCAACACCGTCATCAAGTCCCGCTACATTAACGAGATTCTGCCCAAGGCGTGCAAGAAGTTTGGGCGCGAGGATAGGGGGGAGGCGAAGGAGCATTATGGCTCTGCGGCGACGTGTGATGTAAATTGTCTGCAGGCGTTGTCTCGAAGGATACATTTTGGGAAGTTTGTGGCGGAGAGTAAATTTCGGACAGAGACGGAGAGATTTGTTAAGTTGATCAAGGCTGGGGATCGGGAGGGGATTGATGAGGCTATTACCAATAGACAGGTGGAGAAGAAGGTGCTGGAGAGGCTGCGGTTGAAGGCTAGGACGTACGGGACCGATCCGGCGGGTCCTGTTACGCCGGATAATCAGAAGATTGATGTTGAGGCAGTTGTGGCTATGTATAAGGTTTGTGGTGGTTCTTGTTGTGTATGTTTACCGGGTTGCGTATCTGACAGCGTTACAGGACAGTGTGATTCCGATGACGAAGATTGTGGAGGTGGAATATCTTATGCAGAGGCTGAAAGGGACAGAATGGGAATGATGAAATACGTATATATAGATGCGGAAAAAATGGGCAAATGCCCATAGTTCGGCAAACAGTTTACGAGATCCACGCTTTACGGAAAGACAAGGGATATACACTAGAAGAAGAAGGAGGAGGAGGAAAAGAAAAAGATATATAAACCATAGACCAAACTAATCAAATATCATTCACTCTCCTAAGACGGATTCAGATACTCCTTCACCTCGTTCACAGCCGCCTCAAACCTCGACGCCTCAATCAACACCATGTGTCCCCGCGGCCGCACGCCAAACTCATGAAAAGCTCGCTTCGCATCCGCCGCCCCCTCCTCCTGCTGATGCGTATACTGATAGCCTCCATAGCACAGCGCATGTTTCTGCAACACCTCATCCTCCGGGTGGAAGTAGAACGTCTCCGTCTTCCCGTCGGCAGCCCCACCTTTTTTCTTCTTCTGCGGCCGGTCCTCTTCCTCGTCCAGCTTGGATTTGACTTCCTCGTAGGTCCGCGATAGGATTAAGTAGTGAGTGAAGTTGTAGGGTTCGTTTTCTTCCAGGGCCCAGGTGATTTCTTCGAGGAGCATGGTGTACATTGGTGGCACGACTTCGGCGGGGATGTTGATCAGGCGTTCTGTCAGAATTAGGCCGACTGCGGGCGGGGTGGGTTGGGAGAGGAGGGAGTGAAGGGGGGAGAACTCGGGGGAGGAGGATTTTTTATGGAGATAGCTTGTTAGATCTTTTATGACGGGGACGTCCTGTAATCACATTTGATCAGCAAAGGTCTATATCAAAGTGTTTCGAGGCGCAAGCCGCATTGGTAAATTGACAAACCTTATGTTGCTGCAGATTCAGCACAGTCAGGAACGCATATGGGTCACTCTCATTGCCATCAACTTTAACGGTCGATCCCAGCAGCGGTTGCGATAATATCAAATCCGTCAATGCGGAGAGATCGAATAATTGTGAATCGTTGTCCAGTAGCTGGCGGAGAAGATTTCTGAGGCCGTGGAAGTCATATGCTGGTTGTGGATCGAACCATTCGAAATCGACATTCACAATATCCAATTCTTCCTAGAATATAATTGCCTGTTAGTTTATTTTTTTCTGCGAGACGTATACCAGGTCGAGCATAGGCGGAGAAGGGGTATGGTTTACCTCGTCGCTGCTGCTGTCGTTCTCGCCCAGGGCGCGGGTTGTGTTGCCCATTTCAACGTCGCCATCTTTCAATTGCTTCCGCTTGCCCATTTTGAAATATCTGGCTTGTTTTCGAAGACCGTGGTTCAAAGGAATAGGGATATAGTTATCGTGAAATTGTTCGTTGTTCCGCCGAAAAAAATGACGATGTTGGCGGTATCGTCGCGCTAACCCGCGATAGGCTTAGCGTCAGGTCCTGATAAGGCTTGCTTTTTCTCTTCCCCGACATCGTCTTCGTATATCAAAATTTAAACGTTTCTTCAATATGAATTCGGAAGCCATTTCATGATATCGTGGGAATATCACTATTAGACCGGGTATATCTCGAGTGATTATATCAACTACACTTCTACGCAGTGCAAGATCTTTTAAAAACTGCTCGTCGAAAGCTATCAAAAGGCTGGTTTTCAAGACGTTCCCGCTCCGTGTGTCTAACGCTGACCTCTCAGTGGCGCATCTTGGAGGGAGTATCATTTCGGAAAAACCAGCTAATGTATTGTCTATGAATGGAAAGACAATGCTTAGAAGCTCTTTATGGGCCATACGAATTCTACGACACTTGACTGTTGTTCATGCTAAAGCATGCAGTGGATGTGTTGAACCATACTTTCACCGAGCAAAATACTCGAGAGCAAAGGAAATCTACCTATAGGCCAGCCCTTTGACCTGCTGATAAAATGTGTCCCTTACTTTACTTCCCCAGGCCTTGGTCTGCATTCGAATATTTGACACGTTACAGCTGTGCACTGTGAAGTCATTTTCTTTCGTCAACGTTGCTTAAAGCAGTTTTGTGAATCGCCAGACAGATAAAACTGTATAAATTATTCTTAGGAATGATGCGGCACTGTCCCACTTGGAGATCGGGGCTTTATTATCTGCCCAGGGCATTACAAACATCTCATATGAGGATTCTGGCCGCCTGCAAGAGTCATTTGGAGGACTTCTCTGGTATACAATGCTCATCAATTAAGCATGATATGAGAAGCATTCGCATGACTAGCTGTACTCACATGTTTGAGGCTACGTCGTCTTATTCCCTTGCATTCTCCCCCCATTTTCGCCGTCTCAACTGGCTCAGGTGTTCCTGCTTGCGGTAACGGGGGAGGAATTCTTGGGCCTTGCAACTTCGGGTTTTGTTTTTCATTGAAGGGGACGAAACGGGCATTTTTGTTAATTTTCATCTCTTTGTCAATTCCATTACATGTAGCCGTCAATCCATTTCGGTACCAGGTACTCAGAGCTGCGAAGTCAATGGAGATTGATAAGTTACACGTGACCGGTCAACCCTAATTGTGGTTCGACGTCTCAGTCATGACATCATCATCCGGAGTCTTAACCAGCATATATCATGGCAAAGCAGCTCATCATTCCTGTTCCTTTCTTACTTCGCTATTTCCTGGAAACATAATTACCCAGTCTTCTCCTGTTACTGCATAATATCCGTCTTGACGCTGATCAGGTATTTCTGACCCTATATAAGTTCACGTCTTAAAACTTGTCTGGTTACTTATACTTAGAACTACTCGTCTAGCTTTCCCATCTCGCATATTCATTCCCCGCATCAAATACCATTATCGCTGAATAGCCCAGTACTTCCCAAAGCGCTTCGTCTATTTCGGAACTTTCATCACCATGGCTGGAAACTCTAACGTCGGCAGCCGTTCCCTCTACGAAGCTGGAGACCAGCGAAACTCCCCCAATTCGGAAATCATGGAACACCAGCGGAACAGAGACCACCCACCTACATCTAGCCGCAGAGGCAGTAACCATAGTAAAGAGCAGCACGCTGCTAAGGACCACGGGAGCCCTACAGACGAAGAGCTATCGAAAAAGGACCCTCTAGCTCCGGTAAGTCCGCTTATTACCTTCTATTCCAGTTGCTTGTGATTGTACGCTTTCGTAAAATACTAGAGTAAATATGGCTCTGAAGACGCTCAGGGGTTCTCTGGAGAATTCATGTTTCCATGTGCATTCTGCTAATGCTATGTTTGATCTACAGGCTAAGATGCACGGTCATCAACCCTCTCGCGGTGCCCAAGTTGACGCTGAGCTTCGTGCTGAAGATGAGCAGCGTCTACGGCAGAAAGGCTACAAGTAGACCTACGATGGAACGTGGTTTCGCGGGTTAGGGCCTTCTTCGAAATTATTCCGCCTTGTTTGGCAATGGAATTGAGGCGTGAGGCGCGTTACAATTTCTTTACTTTTCTGTACTCGATGTTCTTGTTTCTTTATGTCTATGGAACTATGAGGAATGAAAAATGATCCAAAGTTGCTTCTTGCATAGTTGGATCTCATATCTGCATGCTGTATGGTATTTTAAATTTGTATTGAATGGATATCAATGCCATCGATCCCACATCTATCCTCTTCCGTGCACTTAGCTGCAAGGACATTAATTAAAGGTAATGATTTGTCCTTCAGCTTTATCATTGCCAGTTCCATCGACCAAGAGCAAGCCTTATCAAGGTAGGTTTCCCCACATTTTTACGTCACTCAGTCCATCCCTATATCATTATTAACCCCCAGCCGACATCCAATCTTAAATGATAAACTCCGCCGCCCCTCCGCAATCCCATACACCGCTGCTGCAATATCCTCACCAAACTAGACATGAGGTTCGCATTCACAACCAGCGGGTTATTTGTGCCGTACATCTTCAGCCGTGAATGCTGGCTCATTTGACGTTACATGCCCAAAGAAATGTACGTTTGATCTCTTGTTTGTCAATTTGATCCCTTGCCCAGCATCCTCTCCTTATTCGGCCTTTCAATTCAGCAATCAATTCCCGCGTGGTGGACAGGCCAGACAGATTCGGACATGACAAATTTACTTCGAACATTGGCGAGAAAGGGATAGCGCGATATTTAATTTTCGGATTTATCATGCCTTGATTACCAACAAGACTCTATACCTAGCAAGGTATTGACATGACGCAGCTGAATAGAACTGATCCAGCTCCTTAATTATTCTACTTTCAGTTTTACTAACCATGAGAAGCAAGACGAGAATGTTCAACCGACATGCAACCGGATATTGGGCGGGTATATCCCCTCTTTGAATGCCATTCGAGGAAATCCACGTGGCGGCATGCAGGTATTAGCCAGGGTGTGCATCTATTAATAAAATGCATACAGAAAATAAGTCGAGACGTGAGGGATATTGTTCTATTAAATGCAGATGAAAGGGGGTCTAGAAGTATGTGGCACAACACGCGTAAGTGTGTGAATGTGATAATGATTTGGAATTGAAGAGCATCATCTTTTTACTGCGCAAACTCTGTTCATGCTATTTTTGGACTTTATACCCTGTGAGTTCAGTTCCGTTAGTTTCCCTGACTCTTTCAGATTAATTATTCCGTTTCAGGTTCAGGAGTGGGAAGGAAAATGCTTTAGCCCCTGATATGATTGACAACTAGCTGACCCCTTTACCCCGGAGTTCTGGATTCTTTCTTATCATAGTCACCAAATAGGCGTGAGAGCAACTTCATTTGGTATTTCCTTGTGCGTTGCAAAATTCGAGAGTAGGAATTCCGATCACCGAGGCATTTCTGTTTAACTTCCCTTCCTCTACTTCACTTCTTATTGAAAAGGCCGGGGAAAAGTCTAGGAGATATTTAGGCTATGAACAGTTTTTACCAGTTCTTGGCTAATAATGCCTCCGAGAGCACTGAGTCTATCCCGCCCCCTTTCTTCCGGGTTAGCTAACAAACCCTGAAGACGATATGCAGAACAGCGGTCGGGGAAACAGACTAAAAAGCATGCCCACATTTCGCAGACTCCAGTGAGCGTCTGGCCAAAGCTTGATTAATCCGACTGACATACAGGTAGCGGCAATGGCAGTCTCGTGTACCCATGAACAACGTGGACCGCATCCTTGCCGCCCGACCTCCGATGTTATTTCCCCCGAGGATCCGAAAATCAATACAGGATTCTAATTGCCTAGCGAACGTCTGTAAATGATTATTTCAGCCTCGCCGCTAACGGGCTAATAATAGTTAATTGGTCTATAATCACATCGGCGGCTTCCTGAAATCAGGCCGCCCATTCTAGCTTGCAACACGCCTTCTAGCACGACAGCGTGGAAGATGCTAGCACAACCTCCTGGAGCCATGCCATGCTTTAGGCAGGGCGCACCAGGGTACACTTTCAAGTTGATATCCTGCCCTGGTCCTTGATGTGTTTCGACAGGGCTGCTGGCCAAGCAAGCTAGCCTCATATCTTAATGCAGCCGTGGTCGCTATTGCTTCAAGTTCAGCTTATCTGATGTTGAATCAGCATCACCCACCACGCTGAGCCATGGCTATTAGGATGGCCTATATTGAATGCAAAATATGTACGGCAGTACATAAGATCATGTCTTATTAACTTTTTTTTTTAAATGGCGTTATGCGCGCACAATGTGGACTGAGTGATAACCATTCATCGATCATCCGCTGTTCAAAAAGTTGTCTTCATCTTGCATTGACCAACCATAGCCGCATAGGAGAAAATGACGTTTCCATGTTAGCGGACTTCTCAAATGGAAAATTTGAACAGAGCAGACGCCCTTGCAATCCCCGCTACGCCGCGGAAAAAACGCAGAAGAACCGCTGCCAGTGGGGCAGCGAACGACTGCTTTCCTTGCGCCAGCTATAACATCAAATGTGACCGACAACGCCCATACTGCACTCAATGTTTAGACTCAGGCATACAATGCTCTGGCTACAAGACCACGCTGACCTGGGGTGTCGGTGTAGCCAGTCGAGGAAAACTGCGTGGGCTCTCCTGGCCTGTCTCTGGCTCGCAACAAGAAGCGTCCGCAACTGTTGCCGCATCCACTCGAAATGCGACTGACACTCAACGTCCGCCTCCTCAGTCACAGCCACGTGCAATGAGCGCTGTTGAGCCGCTCTCCGAGCATTTCGGATGTAATCGATCGGACCCGAGCAATGCCACTGAGGCCATCACCAAGAAGACCGGTACCCCGTCACGAGACGTTGATGCGCAATATCTGCCGTCTCTTCCCTCTATCAGCGCAAGCACGTATCGCGCTGGCAAAGCACACTGGTCTTCAACTGGGCCTGTCCAATGGCAGCAACATAGAGATCTCTCTCCGCAGCAGGTCAATGCGGCTACCCCTGTGTTGCCATATCTCAACAATAGCACACAAGTCCCAAAACCAATGCCAGAGTTTGACTGTTCAAGAATTATACCACAAGTTCCATGTCTAGAAATGGCTACCATGCAGACTATGCCAGCCTTCCAAACCACTGCGCGAGAGATTGATGCCAACGGGATGGGCTCCAATTTAGGCCCATGGGCGCATATCCCCAATCTAGAACTGCAAAGAGATGACCAGAGACAGCCGCCACTATCCCAGTCCGTTACCTCGCACCCCTGGTCACAGGAGTCCGAATTTGATGGAGGTAATAAAGAAGTAGAGGAAAGAACGCACGGAAACTTCAGTTCGTATCCGTCACTCAACCCCAACACCACGATGACAGATTGCACTTTCCAAAATGGCTGTGCTTCCAGCCAGATACTATCCATTGCCCAGCCAATATTCGGCCAAGTTGTTGGTCGTACTCCACGAATGCGATATCTCATCAGCTACTACGCAGAAGTCATAACACCTGTGATTGTCGCTTTTGATGGCCCAACAAATCCCTACCGATTGTTTATCCTCGAACTTGCCAGGGGAAGTGACTCTCTGCAGCATGCCATCGCAGCTCTCTCTTTGAGCAACCTGAGACAGCGGAAGAAGCACCGGGGCTTATCTTCCGGCAAAACGCCCACGACTCGCAAGTCCTCAGATGCTTACTGCCGTATGACTGAGCGGTCGTATCAGGGGACGTTTGGCATTTCAAGTCCTGAAGAGGAGTTGAGAGAAGAGTCATTTCACAAAGCAATGGCAATCCGATCGCTCAATTCTCAGTTGGAAGATCCAATTAAGAGACGCGAGGATAGTGTGCTGGCGACCCTGCTTCTGCTATGTCTGTATTATATGTGCGACACGGGGGTAGCCAAGCTCCAAACCCAACTCGCCGGAGTGAAGAAGCTGCTTGCGTTAAGAGGTAGGGATAGCGGCAAATGCTCAGATGTGGTCAAATGGTATACGCGCGTGTTCGCTTGGTTCGATGTAATGACCTCGACCGTCAATAACCGCGAAGGGGAGTTGACGGGTAGCTACCTGGACATTGCAGCCTCTGGTCATGATGACTGGAATTTGGAAAATTTGGCTGGATGCGATGCGCAACTGTTCACAATAGTCGCCCAGCTGAGTCGTCTAAACATGCTTAGCCAAAACAGGGCTGTAGAGCCTGCCACTATTGAGGAATGGCCCATCGCAACCGCACCTCTCCCACCAGAATTGCTTCATTTCAACCCTAACCCTCCACTGTTTGATGATGTTTACAATCCATCCCATTGCGAAGAAATGGCCACAGTAAATGACTTCTACTCCCGCACACAATTCTGGCGGGAATGGCACGTCCTGCACCAAAAGCTCGAGTCATGGCGACTTCAACTGCCCATCAGTAATAACTCAACCACTATTGCCAGCACTGCCCCTTCTTTGCACTATCCCCAGCAAGCATACTGTTCATCAACTCCCTTCAACTACCTGTCCCCTCCGTCGTCTCCACCTCCATACTCGTTTTCTTATTTTTCCTCTCTAGACATCACCGAGCTCTCCAGCATATCTGAATCATTTCGCTACTCCGCTCTCCTCTACCTCGAACGCATCGCAAACCCACAGTTACCCTCCTCGCACCCGCGCATCCAGAGGCTTGTCTGCGCTTCTCTCCACTACATTAACGCCGTCAAGGCCGATGTTTATTTGCTCTGGCCGCTGTTTGTAACCGGCGCCGAGTGCACGAACGATGGCCACCGAGCACTCATTCGTCAGAGATGCTCTGATATTCAAAAGGACTCTGGGTTTGTTAACAATCTCTCCTGTCTCAAATTGTTGGAGAAGATTTGGACTAGAGAAAATGACGAGAGCGTCTCCCCCAGTTTGTTGTTTCCTACTCTTAACGCGAACAAAGTGAACTCCACTAGAGCTTGTTATGGCTGGGAAAATGAAGGTATAAGCGTCGCAAGTGACATGATGTCCTGTAGTATGACCCAAGGTACGCCCATTGGTGGTGAGGCATTCAAATGGAGAAAGGTCATAGGCTCGGAAGGGGCTGATGGTGACTATATTGTTGTTTGAGCCGCGTTTGATTTATTCGCATATATATTGTGTTTGGAATATGTTTCGGGGAGAGGGGGTTTACATACCGTCTCGTTGTTTCTCCTTCGTTTATATACTGACTACCCCAATTAAATCAAATCTTTGCATAACCGTTTATTTATACCGTCGACTCCCTTTTTCTTCCCAACTTTTGCTCCATCTCGCGGGTTTGGAAATTGCGAAGGAAGGGGGTGGTTGAAACGGATATGACTCCGGGAGCGACATTGGCTTTCGCTGAAGCGTCGTTTTTCTATCTTTAAGATCGCTGCCCTAGGCATCTTGTAATGGTGAGCCTAAGCAGCAATCAGGATATAATCAACTTGAAGATTTCTTGCTCATGCCAAACACCAGATACACCGCCCCAATGGCTATTAGTGGCCAATGTTAGTGCGATTTTCTGGGGTCGACTTCTAGCTCTCCTTGAGTTCTAAATTCTCCACGCCCGTTGATTCCAATGCACTTTTCATTCTTCTCTTCCTCAACGTTACGCTTCTCCTGCATTTCCTCCAGTTTCTTGAGCAAATCGGACCTTGTCATATCCAGATTCAGTCGTGGTTCGATACCCAAGTCTCGCCGTTCCTTTTCAAAGCGCGCAAATTCAAGTGCCTTCTGCTTCACAGCATCTGACTGTGGTTGTCTGATTTTGAAGAAAGCTTCCACTCGTTCCATACTCTTGCTCTCCTCGCCATAGTAAGGGACTTCCAAACAGTTCCAATATATGGTTCCAAAGTGGTGGGGTCTCATCAGCCCGTGAGCAATAAACAGATCCTGACTTTCTTGCTTTGACCAGTACTCCGCAATTGAAAAGCTCGACCGTGGATGTTGTTGATAGAAGTTATGCTCTCGCTCATATGTTGCATCGATGAACTGTTGAGATGCCACCATGTACATGGGGCGGTGTACATCAGTACAAACACCATAGACTCCTCGATTTGTGAGCCAGAAAGGAGGGACAAAAAACCGCACAGGTACTGTATGACTCCACTCCCAGTCTAAAACAGACACAACATTGAAGTCATCATCATCAATGAGGATATTAGGTGGACGAAGGTCGCCGTGCATTAGAATAAATGGGCCGTGATTATACTCTGGCTTAACCCACTCCATCAAAATACTCTGGGACATATGAATGCTATACAGGTAGTTCCGAGCATCTTCCTCATCCAAGATAGAGTCTCTGCCCTGGTAAAAATCATTGAAAATCAACTTTATAATAAAGTAAACATAGTCAATGACAGAGCTGAATGTCTGACAAGAAGACAAATAATGACAGATGTCAAGACCACCAACTTCCTGATCATTGATGTCAACAGTAAGAGGACGGTTCTTCATAAATACCCAGTGCTCATTATTCTCATCAAGAGTGAGAGCCCCAATTTCATCAAATTGCTGATGAAAAAGTTGAATGTAGATGTCAGCCAGCTGAAAATGTATATGCTTCGTCTTACTCTCATCAAGACGTTCAAATCTTGTGCTAGAGAGGGGTTTTCCTTCAACATATTCCACAAGTATGAATGGCAGCCCAAGGATATTATCCCGCTTCACTGAGTAGCCATGGAGGCGAGGGATGGGGATCGTGATCTTTTCGGCGATGTACCTAGCACTGTAAGCATTCCGTACTGCTAGTTATCCATCGGATAATAACCTACATCATCGTTGCGATTTCGCCACGCAGCTTCTCTTCCGGATATGCCAGTTTAGGTAGAAGCGGGATCCTAACCATCCACTTTTCATCTTCACCCTCGCCATCCTTGCTATCAATCTCCCCATCGAAGATTACGGGGAAGCAGACATTGACGCCCCCTTTTTTCCACTCTGAGAATATGCGGCGCCGTCTTTTGTCTGGGTTGAACGACCATGCCAGTTCACAGATTTTCAGAGGATCAATCGAAGCTATTAGCTCCCTAGCAGCTTCATCGAGTCTGTGCTGTGTTATTCGATCCATGCAAAGATGCACAGAATGGGATTCTCTGGAGAGGTTTTTTGCGGGATAGAGAGCAGGACGACGTCGTATTTGCAGAGCGGAGAATGGGCGGGAGAAACTGGGTCCCCAGACGTTGAAGGGACCAGAAAAACAAGTCACTGCATCTCCTCGCGACTCTTTGCATAAACGAACGTGAGGGGGGGATGGGATTGAATGCCTTGCAGAACTGAGATTTCAAAAAGCATGAACAACTTGAACTGTCTGGGAGATGCCACAAGGAGGTCTGACCGCCGAACAACACGTGATTCATGTCGCTGGCCAGCTGTAGAAGATCGTGGAGGATTGAAAAAGTATTAGTATAGACTGACAGAGTGCAGCGAGGACTCGATTATGATACTTCAGGCTCAAGCAGAAAGTACACGTCAAGCATGATTGATTTCTCCCAGTCCGGCCGACAACCAAAGCATTAGTACTATTAATCATCCAGACGCTCGCGTTTTGCTTCCACAAAGGCCGAAAGTAAGGAAAGTCGAAAACGATGCTTAACTCGAAGCTGCCGTTGCCTGCTCACTTTTGGCAAGGTATTGGGACGGACGATTATGGTCAACTTACTGATCTGCTGATATTCAAGTTCTTTGGCTCTCTCCTATTATATCGCTACAACATTGAAATGTTACCCGCAGACGGGCCTACCGGCAAGAAGGTCAAGAGAACAATACTACGGCTTCTGCTGGAGGAGCACTTGTCTAGCATCAAGCAAATATCACTCGCGGATTTGATTCCGGTCTAGTGGGTAGGAATGAAGTGAGCGTCAAAAAGAAGGCATACGAGAGTGACGGCAACCCTGCTCCAAATATTTACAAGGACGACGTACCGCATCCACTCCAGCACACGGGCACCCCACTTTTGGGCATTGTTTAGCATCATAAATGCCATGCAGGACTGCATCAAAAGGAAGAATGCAATAGGTGTAGCAACGTGTATAATCATAGGTAACTTTATAACCAGACTGTCTGTCTTTTGGCAACTGATCGAGGGTTTCCCAATTCCTTCAACAAATAGCTTGCTCATCATACGTCACTGTATTTGAAAAGGAAAGGAAAAAGGGCCAAACCGTTTTATGTTTTCCCTCAAACAATCTTACTTTCATCATCTTTACTCCACCAGCCCAGCCCTCCTTGAATCCATATTTCTGAGCTTCGCTTATAAGAGTAGTCAATGTCCTCACTGCTGCGGCGATGGGGTATCGAATACGACCAACTCTCCTCTTCGAAATACTCCCAAGGTACGCTGAAAAGATCCCATTCATCGACGAGTCTAGCATTATCCTACATAACATAACCCCTTCTCCGAAGACTTTTATCTTCCTCGGTATAGGCAAAGTCTTGATCCGTTGCGTCCTTATGAGCCCAATACCATGCATTATATGGGCCCGGATCAGGGTCGTCCGTTGAGGATTTGCCTTTCTGATATACACAACGGTCGCATTCATTATCGCGGCGTATCCACATGGCATCCCATAAGAAATTATAAATCCCTGTCTCATGACCGCTAAGCAGTTGATGACGCTCCTCGTAGTTTGTTGCAATCACTAGGCGGTGTATATCTGCCAATCCCAACGAGAGCTTAAGAGCATGGTGAGTTTCCATTGGGTTTGTACAGAAAAAAGTAGGGTCGTAGTTATGCACTTACAGTATTACTGAGATAGGGTTGTAGTTCCAGCACGTATTCGATATCATAAGGGACAGTCAATTTTCCCCATTCCACATCATGCTCCGCCATATCAACAAAACCTACAGCGGTTAGCAAGGCCTGAAATATAATTGCGACTTCGATCCCTACCTGGGGTTATCTTTTCGACAAGATAGTCATGTATGCAGCCAAGCTGCTCAATTTCCCATGGAGAAAATCTGGCGAGGAAGATGTCTTTCTGTTCGTCGGCACTGAAGGGTTCGGAAGCTGTTTTGTAGCCATGGCCATATTCCCGGAACAGATTACAGTAGAGCTCAAAACGGTAAAAGGCCCCTGCTATGCGGCATCGCTCGACTGGGGAGAGTGGGGTGTAAGTGAACGGTTCACTACTGGCAGGATGTACTGATAGTGTTGTGGTAGCGAACTCATCGACAAAATACTGAATATGACGGTTTAAGTCGTTGAGATAAAGTGCATCGGGTAATGTCCACTGTATCGGGGATGCTTGTTGGCGCTGAAAGTAGGAATCGATAATTGTTGATACCTTATCCCTGCTCCACGTTTTCCGGTCAAAGTGCGCCGAAGCTTGGATAGCAAGTATCTCAGGGAAATGTTTCGCAGAAACGCTGTTTTGTAGTACTCTGTCCAGGATACAGGACACTGAGCCTAAAAACACTGACTGGAGAGACGAGTCGGCTTTTATCGCAGTATCCAACGCTCCGACATCAGACATCTCACAAAGGATAGCATGACGAATCTCGACAGGGAGGGAGAGGAAGGGATCCTGAGAAAAAAATTGTTTTTGAGGCATGTTGGCAGTAAAGAGATTATCTAGCAAAACGAATCGTTTCGTCTACCTCGAGCGCCGTATATATCAAGTTTGAACTGCATGGGGCACGATTCGACGTCCTCAGGGTATACATGTACATTACTTGCTGAAATGTAGTCAGTGTTCGGGTTGCACTAGGGGCACTCGGCGCTTAGAAGGCCCAGCGTTTAACCGTCCCTGTACAACCCCTATTCATTCACAACTCAATATTACCTCACACTTATTTTTGTACTTACTCTATGGTACCAGCACCACAGTAAACGCCAGGAGCCCTGCAAGCGTGTTTCAGAGATATGAACTGTATGATGACCTTTTCTGGCTATGCGTCATGACGTTAATTAGCTAAGTCAGGTCTAGACATGCGGAAGTTAGGAGGGATTTCAACAAGAGCACATCGGGCGTGTTAGCCAAAGAAAGCATACGACTCACCAGCAGGAGGCGGACCACGCTTTTAAATCAAGCAACGCGCTCCTTGGACACGAGTTATCGCATGCACAATTTGCTAAAATAGTCGGTCGTCAATTCTCCCAGTTTTCATAGAGCAGTTCAGCTAATAGTTTTTATACAGGAACGCCATTTAGCCAATGGCAGGAGACGCTAGCCCTGGTGTTGTTGAAAGATGTTGTCTTGGTCTGGAAAACTTGTTCATATACTCCGCATGATCATCAATAGATGTCAATAAATTTGTCTTTTTAAAGAACCCGGCTATCTACCTGTAGCTGGACTTCTGATAGATAGATAAGTTTGTATAATTTCCGCTTTTTGTGAGAGGGAGTACGGAGTAGTTTTTTGACCTTGGTTCGTCCCTTAAAATTCGGAGCTTTCATGCTTTGGCCTTTTTTCCCATCTTAGCCAGCGGCGCATTCTCTTTCCTGATGCTCTTTGATATTAGTCGCATAGCCTTTTGCTGTTTGATTTTTTAGTTTGGCCTGTTGTACCTTGTTTGTTTTTCGAGCATTGAACTGTGTTAGCGTATCCTGCTGTCGGTTCTTTCGAAGTTCTACATCGTTAATCTGATGTAACTTTTTCCATCTGGATACATGACCCTGTCGGCAATACTTCATGCTGAACAGAACTGAAGGTATTCAACCCTGGCGGTGGGGCCACAACCAGCTGTCCGTTCATTTAGTAGTCAGTAGTAGGGGAATAAAAAGCACACCATAAATATACCATGTCATGTATGTACCATCTGCGTGTAGTAGAATGGTCCTGTGTGCAATTGGGCCCAATATACATTGAATTATTAACTGCGGGAGCGCTTCATCCTCCCAATGGCTCACATAATGGCAGAATTGTTCGCCGAGGATATGGTAAAAAACACCTAAGCATAGCAGTAACAAACGAACATTCTGCGAACTGATTGAATAAACCCAATCAGCAGGAAATCAGGAGAAACCTAGTCGGCAATGATGCAACCGACCCCTCGTGGTGGATCAAGGAACAGCAAACATGTCACGCGAAGAACCGGGAGCGACTGATGGCGGGGTAGTTAGGTAGTAAGTGCTAAGGGAGTTCTAAATGTCCTGATAGCCACCCAATGCCGGGGCAAACCCATCTTAAACACGCCAAGAATGAGGGGCCCAATTCCCCCCCCCCCCCCACAGCCGCCCGTCACCTATCAATATACTTCCCACGTCACCGTGGCAGCCTCAGCCCCCCAACGAGAACATATCAGTTGTGATGATGACGGTGATGGTGTGGGTGGTTAATATCCCGTAGCCTGCCTGAAGAATGTCCAAAAAAACCTGTCAGGCGACCTTCCAGGCAATAATGATTAAC
>PDNB01000305.1:0-24241 GCA_002573585.1 Helicocarpus griseus UAMH5409
GCCGCAGGCGCGCTCAAAAACCCGTTATGGGCCAAACGGGCTCAGTTAGTTAAACCCGCAGGCCCGTTGTTTCGGGTTTTTAGTTAAAGACCTGACCCGAAGCCCTATTGTTTCGGGCACTCAGGCTTTTTTTTTGACCCGACCCGCGAAAAAAACAACACTAATCAGAACACAAGAAAAAATTTATATATACTAAGTATTTATACTAAGTATTAGTGTTGTTAACCCGAACCACTGAACCCGCCGGGTCACTAACCCGACCCGCGGAAAAACCCGTTTGGGCGGGTTTTCAGTTAAAGCCCGGGCCCGTAAGCCCTATTGTTTCGGGCACCTGAGCCCCCAAACCCGACCCGACCCGAAAAAAAATTGCCCGCGCTTATGGGAGCCTCTAGGGGCTTAACTAAGCCTAGTTAAGCCAGTTAAGCACGCTAGGCGCCGCAGGTGCGCTCAAAAACCCGTTGCGGGCCTAACGGGCTCAGTTAGTTAAACCCGCAGACCCGTTGTTTCGGGCACCAGGGCCTTTTTTTTGACCCGACCCGCGAAAAAAACAACACTACTAAGTATATATATATACATATACGCTGCGTAGATATATAAATCATGTGTTCTATATATAAAACAGATAGAGTTCAGACTTCTTTGCTTCTAAGTTCTGATCAATATTCTTAAATCTCAAATCTGCATAAAGTTGATTTTGATTCAAGCTTAGGCTGAAGGATCTTCAGCTCTGACAGCTCTGTTGAGACCCCCTTTTTTAATACCTAAGCTTCTGCTGTGTTTGTGTGTTGTAACATCCGACGGGGAAAAAAGTCCAAGGTGATGCATACTAAATGATGATCGCTGTTCAACTTATGCTTAGCATCATCTTCTTATATGTTCAGGTTTTCAGTTGAGAGAATTATGTCTCAGCCAAAATTTGAGACGATATTTCACTTGCACCAGGTGATGCACATTATCAGAATTGTTAGCCTGGTGGATGGCAAGTAAATAGAACTGAATACCACCTTTTACAGAAAAGATGAGTGAGGCAGACAGCAAGGAAGATGATGAAATTCACATGCTGTATAAGAACGGCCATGGTGTACTACATAAGCAGTACTCTACCACATGTGGCAAATTGATGCATTTGGAATAATTCATATCGTTATCCATACTACTGAATTCAAGTCATTAATTCAGAACAGTTCTGTAGCGGACTGTTAAGGCCATCGGCTATGGGATATGCTGGTATTCCCCAAATTCCATAACTACTTTGTAAATACCTAGCTAAGGGTTATTTTAAGACGCCCTTCTCCGGCAGCCCTTGAGACGTTTTTAAGCATGGATCTATAGGGGAATCGTCATCTGAACGTATATACCACGCCACGTCCCCACCGGGTCTCTTCTCTGCAGTGCTGTGCCCGTTTCCCAAGAAAGCCCAGCGGTTACAACCTCTCTGATATTCCCATTCCCACTCTTCATAACGTGGCGTCTTAATGGTTTCAAGGTAGTGCAGGGTTGAGCCGGGCCACAGGGCGACGACCTTCCCGGTCTTTGAACCAGCCTTATACCAGCTGCGACAGTCCTGCTTCCAGATGGTGTGCTCCATATATCCGTCCTTCCAGAGATTGAAACTCTCTGTTGCGTCGGCTTTTACGTCAAAGGAACGGATGTTTTCCTTCTGGAACTTTGACAGCATCTGGATAATATACGACACCTGATGCTCAATGGCAATCAACACTGGTCCGTTGCCCACTGGACAATTTGGTCCCAATAGCATGAAGTAGTTTGGGTAGTCAGGGACTGCAATGCCTAGATAGCCTTGGATCTCATTTTTCCAAGCATCGCTGAGGCTTCTCCCCGTGCGCCCAAGGATTGGAAATCGAGGTCTGTAAGTCGTGTCAAATCCAGTCGCGCAGACGAGCACGTCGACTGGGTATGTGGTGCCGTCTTCAGCTACCACTCCGTCTTCAATTATCCGTTCGACCTGGCCGACGACTGTGTGGACGTTGTCCTTCAAGAGAGACTCGAGATAGCCCGTACCCGGTGTAGGCCTCCGGCATCCAACAGGAAAATCGGGAATCAAACGGTTGGACAGCTCGTGTTTGCCGAGCTTTTCCAGCATCGATGTCTGTGTGTGTTCGCGTGAACTATTTTGCATTTGGGAACCCTGGCGAAATGTCTCAAAAATGACGTTCATTCTCGTCTCTAAATCCCGTCGCATCTCAAGGTGATGTTTTGGGTCTGAGGCAAATGTCATAATATCCTCGCGCGTGTGTTCTCTGTACTCTTCGCCAATTGGGGGCGCAATCCAAGTTGGTTGGCGCACAAAGTGAAAGAGTTTCTGCACTTTGGATTGAATCGCAGGCAATATCTGTATTCCGGATGACCTTCACGCAGGCAGTCAGTTCTCGCCCTGGATCTAGTCATTATTTAAGGAGAGAATCTTACCCGTTCCCAATCAATCCAACTGTTTTCCCCTGAAGGTCCACCGCATCGTCCCATGCTGCGCTGTGTAGCATCTTGCCTTTAAATAGATGGAGACCAGGAATATCAGGCCATTTCCAGTTGTTAAGAATTCCCGCCGCGTTGATAAAGATGTGTGCCACTGTCTGTAACTGTGCTTTGGTCACCAAGTCTTCTACCGTAACTCTCCACTGGGCATCTTCTTGCAACCATTCGGCACTGAGCACACGGTGTTCCAGTTTAATATATTTCTGGAGGGCATGGCGGGTACAGAAATCGGTAAAATACTGGCGAATTTCTGAGGAACTGGCGTAGTTTGCCGACCAGTCTGTTTTTGGCTCAAACGACCACGTATAGCCTGCGAATAGTATGAGTGTAAGATGAAATATGGGAAGTGGACTGCTCTCAGGAAAACACCAGAGACTCACAATGGGCTGGGGTGTCACAGCCACAGCCAGGATATCTCTACAAACCCAAATTAGCAAGCAAGCACCTCCCCAAGGGGCTTTTATATTCTATCTTACATTCTCGACCCAGGTCCCGGAGACAGCTGCGTTCTTCTCGAATATCGTTATGTCTATGTTGTCGAAGTGACGTTGCAACTTGTATGCCAGAAGCAACCCTGATGCGCCGGCGCCGACCACGACGACCTTGAGCCTGCGATGGACTTGGTAGATTGGGTCATCATTGACTTTGTTATTGGGCTTACAACTGCCGTTGAAACTGCGTACGGGGAAGGCTGTCATGATGATCAGTATATCACTAGCAGCAGGATCCAGTAGTAAAAAAAAAGAAAAAGAAAAAGCCCTTTTTTAATCTCCTCTTCGTCCTCCCCCACCTCCGTTCTCTCTTGTCCCATATCTATACTTCCTGCGCGGCCCGAGCTCGGAGAGTCGGTGATCCCTCCGACGCCGCTTGATCACCTCGATCCCCTCCCAAGCTTAGTTGCAATCGATTGGTTGGCCCGGCTAGACATCGAATAACTTGAGATCGGTTGCAGCCAGACAAAGAATATGCTGAGGTTGACTGCAGCAATCACTTCTGGTGCCAGATAGATGACGGGCTGTTTAGTACTTTATTGCGGATTCCCTTTGTTTTCTTTCGGGCCTCGGTGCTCATCGCATTGCAGCAAAAGCAACCTGGGAAACTTTATCCTCCAGCATGTCATTTGGTCTTGGATTTATTTCATATGTTGGGGGTTTCGCGATTATATGTGTAAGTCATAGTTCGGTTCCCAAACCCGGTTATGAATATACTGACGATTTCAAAAAGGTGACCATCTTGACACTGGTCAGGGGCTTCTATAATGCCTACATCCATCCAGCACGCAAATTCCCAGGGCCGAAGCTCTGGGCAGCATTTCATGTCTTCAAAGATTTGACCTGTGCCCAAGGTGATATTGACAACAAACTCTGCGAGCTGCATGGCATATACGGCCCGGTCGTCCGCATATCGCCAGACGAACTGTCGTTCGTGGATGAACGCGCATGGAAGGACATCTACGCCCACCCTAATTATCTTGCGAAATGGCCCCGATTCGCTTTTATAAATGATAAGCCTGACACACCTGCAGACATCATCAACTCTTCGCATGCAGACCACGCTCGCATCCGCCGCCAGCTCTCGCATGCCTTTTCTGAAAAGGCGCTGCGGGAGCAGGAAGGGTTGATCATGGCCTATTTTGACGTGCTCATGGAGAAGCTAGCAGACGTCGCTGCCACTGGCGGTAAGGTCGACATGGTGAAGTGGTACAACTTTACCACGTTCGATATCGTCAGCGATCTGGCGTTCGGCGAGTCTTTCTCCTCTCTCAATAACGGGGAGTATCACCCGTGGGTGGCCTCTGTGTTCAAGAACATCCGCACATTCAATGTTATCCGCTCCTTTGCCACATACCCAGGGAGCAAGCTTATCATCGGTCTTCTGGCTTCGGCTGAGCTGAGGAAGTCCAGAAAGATACATAAAGATTACAGCCGCACAACGGTGCTGAAGCGTCTTGCCAAAGGTACCTTGGAGGAACGAAGAGATTTCTTGTCTTATACTTTGAAACATAAGGACGAGGATGGACAAGGGATGACCGAGGGCGAGATCATCAGAACGGCCAGTACCCTTATCATGGCTGGCTCTGAAACTACTGCAACTCTGCTCTCCGGGATAACATATTTTCTTTGCACTAACCCAAATGCTTTACACAAGGTAAGCTGGACTTAATCCTTGCCAGGAGCTCATTTTGATTGAAGAATGAATGGGTAATCGTTTTCCTGGTCGTGTAGGCTACCGAGGAAGTCCGCGGCGCATTCGCCGTTGAAAGCGAGATCAATTTTCTGAGCGCCTCTCATCTCACCTACATGCTGGCATGTTTGGATGAGGCACTCCGCCTCTATCCACCTGCGCCCTTTCTAAGCCAGCGGCTGACCCATCCGGGGATCACGAATATTGCTGGATACCCAGTACCTGGCGGAGTAAGTCTTCACCCCCCCGGCACCATTACGCTTCGACTCCTGAGAAGCTTTTCCTTACTTGCCCTTTTTCACTTATAGATGGGCGTTGGCGTCTCAAGGCTGGCCGCCAGCCGCTCCCCCGACTACTTCTTCGAATCCGACCGCTTCCATCCGGAGCGCTGGCTTGAGTCCGCGACCAAGGACCCCAGTTCACCTTTCTTCAATGATGCACGAAATTCATTCCAGTCTTTTCTTGTGGGACCTGGCGCCTGCCTCGGAAGGAATCTAGCGTACAATGAGATGCGGACTATCCTGGCAAGACTGTTGTGGAGGTTTGACGTTGAGTTGTGCCCCGAGAGTAAACAATGGACCAGGGGGCAAAAGACATATCTAGTCTGGGATAAACCGCCGTTGATGTGTAGGTTGAAAGCCAGGAAGATTTAGAGGCGCAAGATGCAATGGGCAGTTCGACGTGATTTAAAAGTTGTCGTTTTTTTTAGCCAAAGTTGTTAATAGTCGTTCGACTTATCTTAATAGATATTGAATATAATTAAGAGTGTAGCCAATAATCCGGCGAACTGTAACGTCGTAAAGCACTATTGTTGCAGTTTGTTAATCTTAAAATTATAAACACGGAAGTTGAATACAGTACGGTACATGTACAATACAATATATGCCACCGGCCCTGGGTGTTTAGGGGCTAAATCCGTATAAATAGGCTTTGCAAAGTGCATGTATAGCCGAGTAATAGGGGTCATTACAGCCACAAACGTTACATTTATCAAACAACACTAGAAAAAAGGTAACCCGTTTACCATACGACTTTCTTACAACACTACAACCATCACATTCTTTACCTTACTTCCTCTCTCCTCGAGAGCCCGCAAAGTTAACCGGAGATTGCAGAAAGCTGAGAATCAACCCAGTTGCAATGCTGTATATCTGCTCACCCTGGGTCTTGCAGCCGAAGGACAACGGAGCTGCTGTGATCCAACGGTCGGATCCCACTCCTCCCTTATCACCACGGACAATTTTAGGCCAATTCAGGTGAAATTGGGATACTGCCGACATGAGCTCGGTGGGGTTTGGGATTCAACCTCAGGCTGAACTGAAGTGTCCCGCTTCCACTGGCTAAACCCTGGAAAGTCCATTAAACTGGCAGCATACAACTTTTTATTCAATTCTCGTTTTGAGTTTTCTATCCAAGCTACTTCTCACTATCCCGTCTAGATGCGTCGATAAACGTTTATATCGATGCCAATGGGCTTTTAGGACTTATACCGGACCGGCAAGTCTTCGGTGCTATACCTAGATGGAATCAGAATGGGATCACCGAGCCAGCCCTGATACACGACGTGCCGAGAATCTCTGACCGATGGATTGGTGAGAAATTCGGTTATGCTATCACCCACAGCTATCCTCTTGGAGGTCCTCAGTTTGATGTTTCCTATGCCACTACCAATCATCCCCTACCCGTGGACAACAGTATAGCGACTGTGCCCAAGTGGGAAAAGATTTACCATGTTGGCCACGAAGTACCAGGACTCCGTATTTGCATCGATTTTGATAGGGCTTATCATAGCTCTCGTAAAGCTTCTCCTACCCATCTGGGTGCGTGCTATCAAACTTTCACGGATACCACTGGCCGACAAGAGACCCGGAGAATTTCTCGACACCAAGAGGAAGCAGCGGATGGTGCAGAACTATCGCCAGATTCTCAAAGATGGACTTGAAAAGGTCAGAACCCCTTAATTTTTTGTTTACCACCACGTTGGATGGTCCGGTTGATGTATTACAACAGTATCCCGGAGGTTTTCAGATTGCCGGCGAGACCTCGCGCCAGATTGTCATCCCCCCGCAGTATGCCAACTTTGTCAACGTGGATCCCCGTTTCACCACGGCTGAGCCACTGGATGCGTTTATAAAAATCACTTTTGCGGGATTTGAAGGATCGAATTCGATTCTGGGACATACAAAATCTAAAGATATGTTCCTTACCATGATGAGGTCGAAGATCAACAAAAACCTGGGTAATGCAACGGTATCTAATGTCTCATTACAACCGGCGACTAACGCATAATTGTAGGCAATTTGACTGAGGACCTTGTAGACGAGGCGTCTGCTGCTATCTCTGAAACCTGGGGCCTTGAGAACGGTGAGGAAATGACATGATCTCAAAAACACGAGAGCGCGTTGTTGATAATGGCGAAACTTAGAATGGCATGAATTGCCATTGATGTCGGCCGTTCTTTCTGTCGTCTGTCGCTTATCCACGAGAGTATTTCTGGGTCCTGATCTTTGTAAAAACCCGGATTGGTTGCAACTTGTTGTCCGGTATGCCATCAATACTTTTGTCTGCGCTAGAACCCTCCGTCGGTATCCAGAGGTAATCGCTCGAATTATACAGTGTTTTTTGAAAGACTGCCGCGTTCTTCGCAACCAAGTAGCGACAGCACGCCGGCTGTTGGGGCCGTATATAGCGAAGCACCTCGAGACTGTCGAATCAGCAAGAAGGGGGATTGCGGATATGCCCAGGGATGGTATTGTCTGGATGCATGAGACGGCCAACGGCCAACCTTATGATCCTGTAATTATCCAGCTTGGAGTGTCGGTTACAGCAATACATACGACCACAGATCTTCTCACGCAAACAATACTGGACATTGTAGCACATCCAGAAATAATCACGCCGCTGAGGAAAGAGATCGAACAAGTCGTTGCTGAGGATGGATGGAGAAATATGACACTTCAAAAGATGAAGCTTCTTGACAGCGTAGTTAAGGAGACGCAACGTCTCAAGCCAGCCAGCGGAGGTAACTGCTCTTCTCACCAAAACCTATTGAACGTCTACTGCGTGACCCAGGTAACCTAACTGACGAATTCCAACAGCTACAACCGGCCGATATGCCAATGAAGAGATAACTCTTCCGAGCGGGCTTGTCATACCGAAGGGAGCTTTTGTCTTTACTTCTATGCAGCGTATGTGGGACGACGAGGATTATCCTGACCATGAGGAATGGGATGGCTATCGCTTTTACAACAAACGCAAGGAGCCGGGGAAAGAAAACAGTTACCAGCTGGTCTCGACATGCCCCGAGCACCTTGGCTTTGGCCACGGGTTGCACGCTTGTCCTGGCCGCTTCCTGGCGGCAGCGGAAGTGAAAGTTGCCCTGAGTTACATATTGATGAACTATGACCTTGAGTGCGCAACACAGGAGGTTCCCAAGCCTTTGATAAATGGCATGGAATTCATGAGTAACCCGGAGGCTAAACTAAGGGTACGGAGAAGGAAGCTTTGAAGATGTTGGGCTGCTGTCCGGGATATTATATTGGCTAGCGGGAGTTGCAATCTTTGAAAAATATAAAAAGTAGTAAAATGGAGTAGCTATGACCAGTGATTGGGATACTCTATGCATAACTGCTGTTTACGAAGGAAATACTAACATCGCCATCCCTCGCTCATACATGGTTTTTAGGTCAGTTGATGCCAAACAAATAGATTATCCTTGTTATTGAATTTACGTTCCCTTCTCAAGCCATCTTTTGCTCCCATGATTAGGCCGTAACTTAGCTTGCCCGGCAATAATATTTCTTATGCTACAACCACACTGTCCACTGCATGCATTTTACACGCCGACGCTATTGTTAAATTAGCAAGTTCTCTATATATTTCAGGTTTCACTTCCTGGGGGATTATCTCACTTTATCCAGACCGTCCGTGGCTCAGCGTAATGGCGCATGGCATACTCGCCCAGTGCTCTCCCCAGACCACTGCTCTTGAACCCGCCCGTTGGCACCTGTGGACCGATCATCGCAGCACAGTTGATACAGACGGTACCAGCATCGAGCTGGCGCCAGATTCGAATTGCACGTGAAATATCTCGAGTGTAGATCGCTCCTGTGGTGACAAGGTATGTTATAAATGAAAATTAACTTATTTGCTGGCTTAGGTATAAGTAAAAAAATTTTCGACCTACCCGCAAGACCGTACTCGGTGTCGTTTGCCATCTTGACAACGTCTTCTTCGCTCTCAAACGTTTCCACGCAGAGCACGGGACCAAATATCTCTTCACGGTAAATTTTGGAATTGTGAGCTACATTCTTGAATATCGTCGGCGCGACATAGTACCCCTTGCCCGATTTCTGTGAATCACCAATCACCATGTCGGCCCTCTTCCTCCCCTCACTGATATACCCAAGAACCTTTTCATACTGCAGTTTGTCTACCAAGGGACCGTACGTAGTAGTTGGCTCTTGCGGATCCGCACCCAGGGCGGCTGCAATAGCTTGAAACGCGACTTCCAAGCGCGAGATGAAGACGTCAGCTATATTCTTGTGCAGAAATAGGCGAGATGTCGCAGCGCAGATCTGGCCGCTATTGGCGGTTATTCCTCGCACCGACCAAAGAATTGCATTCTCCAGGTCCGCATCTTCAAAGACGATGGCTGGACTTTTACCGCCCAACTCCAACGTGACGCGTTTCAAATTTGACTCTGTTGCGGCTACCTGTATTTTCTTGCCTGTGGCCAGAGAACCGGTGAATGAAATCATGTGGATATCCATGTGGTTGGCCAAGGCATGGCCTACATTACCATCACCTAGATGCCAGTTAGTAAGGATAACAAATGCCTAAATATTCATCCTTGGGGACCATACCGACAACAATGTTAAAGACACCCGGAGGAAAGCCGGCACTCTGTATTAGAGAGCCAAAGGCAAGGGTACCCAACGGTGACTTCTCGCTGGGCTTCACAACCACCGTGTTTCCCAGCGCAAGCGCAGGCGCAGTTTTCCACGCAAGGAAGTGCAAAGATCCGTTCCAAGCTGTAACAGCCGCACATACCCCGAGAGGTTTCTGTTCCACTATCTTGTAGAAGCCATCGTCGGGGGCGTACGAGTCGCCCCTGATTTTGTCTGCCCATCCTGCGTAATCTATCACAAGATGGTTCAGGACATATATCTTGGGGCAAGCTCAGCGATCGTGGAAAGAGGAACATACATCGGAAGACGTCTGCAACTCGAGGAATATCTCCTTGTAGAACCATGGAATATGGCCGCCCTGATGCCAGGCTCTCGAAGTATGCCAAGGCCTGCGCATTCTCATCAATCAAGTCTGCCAGTCTGTTCAAGCGCTTTGCACGCTGAGCACCAGATGATGTCGCCCATTCTCCTGTCTTGAAAGCTCTGTTGGCAGCAGTGACTGCAGCATCTACGTCGTCTTTGCTAGCTCCCACGAGCTCCTGTATTTGCCCGGCATCTTTTGGGTTATATAAAGTCCATCCCTGGCCGTGGCCCTGGCAATACTGTTACTTGTGTTAGAATTTGCGCATCTCTGAACCAGGATTGTTTCTTCACAAACCTCATTGTCTATAAAACAGCCCAACTTTGGGGGCGACGAACTATCGAGGAGAATGGTGGTGGTCATTGTGCTTCACAGGTACAGGAATGCCTTGCGTCCAGGTAAATCCGGTGCACACAGGACTACTACGAGAACATTTTAACGAAATTGAACCAAGTAGTACCCTTCCATGATATCCAAATCATAATCTGATACACTTCATTACTCACTGTGGCAAATCCTTGTCCGGGTCCTATCCTTCGGCTCCGTGGGATCATCCCCGATATAGATTATGCGACGATGCCAGGCTCTGCTGCACAGGCCATTCTAGTTTGTGCTAGTAAGAATCATACATCTTGATAGCCTTCATATCGAAGGAAAAATTCCACATAAGTTCACTACATGTAATCTTCCCGGCATAATAAGTCTCATATCACAGAAGTTTAGACCAGGGCTATTCAATGAAAAAAGGGCCCCGTTCAACAGAACAACGCTATGCAAATTCAAGCTCCAACAACGATGCGGGCTGCAACTGTTCTAGAGGTATGTACCTATATTCAGAATAGCCAGACTCGGAAGTTCTCGCACTAACATATACCAAAGTTCAACAAGCCGTTGCAGATCCTAGATGTTCCAATCCCTACGCCTGCCTCTGACCAGATTCTTGTGAGAGTGCTAGCTTCGTCACTATGTAATTCTGATATCGCTGGCTGGATGGGTGTTGTAGGCGCCGTCGCCCCTTACTGCCCTGGTCATGAACGTGCGTAAAGCGTCTGAAAGAGATCCGCGGTATTGGTTATAGGCTAAATGAATATGGGGAATAGCCGTCGGTATCATCGAGGCTATCGGAAGCAGCGTCAAAGGCTTTGCTAAAGGAGACCGTGTTGGCTTTATGCCAGCATCTTCCATATGTTGTATGTTATCTATTGGGCTTCAGCTCCCGTTACATAGCTAACTTTTTTCTGAATAGTTGACTGCAATGACTGCATCGCTGGAAACCACCGCTTTTGTGAAAAGAAGACTTCCGTTGGCTTCAAAGGTCCTTATGGTGGCTTCAGCGAATTTTGTCTTGCAGATCCCCTATCTACTGTGAAAATCCCCGACGCGCTTACGAACGAGAGGTAAGACTTCGTGTCAATATGTTGGATTATGTTGTTTTACGTTCTGCCAATCTAACTCTGTATTCTTGCTAGTGCTGCTCCTCTTCTTTGTGCGGGAGTAACTGCATACGCCGCGCTCAAGAAGGTCTCCCAGTTTGTTACCGGTGGTAAAACTATTAATGTTATAGGCTGCGGTGGAGTTGGTATAAAATCCCTTTTGTTAGTCATGGCTAGGTTTTTATTCGCTAACTAACGGTGTTTTCAGGTCACCTAGTCATAATGTATGCGAAGGAAATGGGATACGGGGTGCATGCCTGTAATGCATTCTTGCTGTAATTTCTATGTTATATTGCTGATCCATTATCCAGTTGACGTCGCGGAAGATAAACTCCAGCTCGCTAGAGACTCCGGTGCAGACAAAGCTTACAACACTGCAACTCTAGCGGATGGGGGCGTGAAACAAGCCAACGCTACAGTGGTCTCATCTGGCGCTACATCGGCATACGATCTCGCCTTCAAGTTAACGCAGAATCATGGCCGTATTATTGCCATTGGCGTGCCTAGGGGAGATATTTCAGTCAACATTCTAGAAATGGTCAGGCACGACCTATCCCTCATTGCTACCAATCAAGGGACTAAGCAAGAGCTGGCAGAGGCGCTTGAAATCGCAGCAACTCATAATATCAAACCTTGCTATGAGATGAGAGAGCTGGAGCAAATTAACGAGGGCTTTCAGGATATGCTTCAGGGAAAAATTGCGGGGCGGCTGGTATATAGGATGGGATGAAAGTATGATTTATATTTATCAGCGAATACATATTATTATATGGACTGATATGGACTAATGCAGTATGTATGTGCAACAACAACTAGCTTTGCGGCATAAACATGGTTTCCGCTGAGGAAATTGCTGCCATTTGCGGTGTATATATGGCTGACTATATCGCCTTTAGAGAAACTTTTATCATGGCCGGTTAATGGAACACGAAGAAACGCTAACTGAATTTTACATTCAACTATTTCTTATTTGCCAGCACACGCTTTACCCAATTTACTTTCAAGAAAATTGCTTGGGTCCCCAGGCTGGATTTGGGGGCGATGAGATCAAATCCATGAAATCCGCCAGGGTATACATGAAGCTCCGCCTGAACCCCTGACGCCCATAGCCTCGTCGCATAAGCTACACTCTCGTCTCTAAATACCTCCGCAGAACCCACATCGATAAATGCCGTCGGAAGGTTAGAAAGATCAGTCGCTCGTGCCGGTGCAGCATAGATGCTCACGCTGTTCCCCCCTGCCCTGCCATTCAGCACCGCATCCCAGGCCATAATGTTGGTTCCGCGGCTCCACGTACCCTCGTCGACATACTGCTGGCTTGAGACGGTGATGTTTCTGTCATCCAGCATCGGGGATGCTAGGTACTGCGCGCATAGCTTGGGACCTTGCAGATCTCGACACATAAGCGCAGTGCCTGCCGCCAGTCCACCCCCAGACGACTGGCCAGCAATCATGAGACGGGTTGCGTCGATTCCAAGCTCCCCCGCGTGCTCACTGACCCAACAAAGCCCTGCATAGCAGTCGTTTAGCTGGGCTGGATGCTGGTTCTCTGGCGCAAGACGATATTCAACGCTGACCACTGTTGCGTTCGTTTCAAGCAGCCATTGTAGGGGGACCTCGATGCCTGCGAACCGGTTTAACATTACCATACCGCCACCGTGTATGTAGTAGATGCATGGTCTTGACCCTTGCTCTTCGTCTTTTGGCGAGAAAATTGAGAGCTTGATGTCTGGATCTCTTGGACTGAGACCCGGGACGCAGCGCTCGAGATGCGATATGGGACGTTCTCCAATGATCTCACTGGCTGACGGTGTAGCTCGAAAAAGATTTGGGTTTTGCCGTAACGCCGTGATCAATTTCCGGGTTAGAGTGGGAGGCGAAGAGATATGTGTAAGAATAGGGACAATTTCCTGGTCGTACGCGGGGCGGGGAAGATTAGACGGCATAATGGAACGAGGTATGCTCAACCACTCCGAAGTAGACTCAGGGAGAGCAAGGGTGAAGGAGAGTAAAAGAGAGTGGGCAAGAGAAAAAGACCGGTAATTTTCCATATTCCTAGAACTTGCCGCGTACGCTCAGCTTTTTGCCGTCCAGAAAATACAAACGCGATAATATAAGACGGACTCATCCATCGGCCTGACTGCCCGAGGGGTCAGCCCCTTTTCTGTGGCTTTTCGGAACTCCTTAATCCAACATGATCCATCGCCGCGGATTGAGCGATAAAAAATTTTATAAGCGGATTCTCTTATTTAGACTGATTGTTGGGGTCATCACTGGGATTAGGTATCTCCATTATCCGACGTTGTGACAGAAGCCTATCACGGATCAGGGGTTGTTCGATAGAAGGAACCTGTGAAGTAACCCCTGTAGTTGTTGTATACAGAGCCAAACAGCCACAATGATAGTATGATATTCGGATTCTAGTAGTTGATTCAACTGGAGAATTATAATTTCTTCAATTGAAACACACATAATAAATTCTCTGCCTTTCCCAAACAGCGTGATATCGATCCACTATTACTAACAAACCCATTTCAGATGATTGAACGAGCGCTAACTATCAATTTATCGATCAATGCTTCAACCGCAGGATTTGACTGAGGAATCTCAGCCAACAGCATCCTAGCCCGCTCGTATAACCCTTCCAAAGCAACTCTTGTATACTCGAAGCTGCCCGACTCTTCCAAACATTGTACGACATAACTCTTCACCATGTTATCCGTAGTCTTGCACTTCAAAATTCTTAAGATCTCGCCCTTACTCGGGGAATCTGTCCACATGGCATGGCTGACAGGAAACGAAAACTTGCCCTCGGTCAAGTCTTCGCAGTAGCCTTTCTGTTCACTCATCTAGTGTTGTCCCACGGTCAGCATTTTTATGTCTGGGGGCAATATGTCACTTACCTGAACGTCTTTGAGATTCTTGTAGTCGTCCAAGATTTGAAACATTAACCCAAGAACTTCCACCAATAGCCAAATATTATATTCACTCGCTTTGGATTTACCGACACTTTGCAGAAGTCGAAGAATTAACCGGAACAAGCCACCCGTTTTATTCGAAACCATCTGGAGATAGTCGGCCTCAGATGGAGGTTGTAGAGTGTCTCGCCAATATAGCTCCATTCCTTGGCCACGGTGTAGGTTTAGCAATTCTTCGTTGAAGATGGAAAAGGCCTCGGGCCAGTTCTCCAGTCCTTGGAGAGCTTGCTGGGCTTGGAAATACATATAGTTAGCAGCATTGATAGTCTGCGCGATGCCAAAGACTTCGTGGGTAGAAAGTGATCCACGGCGTTGTTTGGATTCGTCTTGTATATCGTCAATTCTGGGTTCCTATTAGCCCGAGAACAAGGCAATAAAGGGGTTCAAGGGGCATAGATATTTCAATAAGCACATACAGTAGTGAGCTGTTATGCAGCATCGACACGACATGGTCAATGATTTCGCAGCTCTCAGCATCTGCCTGTAGCCAGACATTCAGGGCAAACAAAAATTGTCTGCGAAAAGCCTTGCCTCCCAGTGAGACGATATAATCATAAGGCCTTCTAACAGACTTTTGGCACGTTGGGGTCAGTATCGTCCTCATAAAGATGAGGGGTGGAAAAGGCATACATTTTCCTTCTCCTCGCTCCAGACCAAAGACATCTTGGACTCAATCGAGTCGTGTTTCGCATATTTTGACGCCACATCATTGCTACGAGTAAGTTTATCATCCGGCTGCCAACATGATGTGGACAACCCTGTACTCTCTGTGTGAGCCCTGCTGTCTGCGGCTTCGTCTCCCGAACTATCGGATTCAAGAATGGCAGAACGTTCTTTGTCGTCCGGCGCAGGGACATCAACTTTAACTGGAAGATAGGTTAAGCCGTCATTTTTACGGCTACTAAGCCCGTTTTTACTGCGGGTGGTGGGAATTTCAGTGACCACCGGAGTCAGTATACCAATCGCAGGAGCGGGAGACTGTGTTTGAACCAACATAGCTGTAAAATTTGGAGTGAGAATCAACAGTTAATCGCCAAGGTAAGGGTTTTAGCATGATTTTATTATCTATGAAATATTAACATCACTAATCACGGCATGTCGTTCTGGCACGCTCAGCTGTGCCCTTGGTTACACCTCGCATGCTTTGGTTCAAGGATCACGAGTGAGAAGTCGGCTGGACTCCGTGAAGGTCGGCCGGGTGGATTGAGGAGGATCACCAGGTTTCCGATGTCTGCCGTCCCTACGTGGATCATGTCAAATGGCTCAGGAGCTGCGAAGGTCTTTGAAGGATTCGCCCCTTTTGGAGTAGAGGTTAACCCCCGCGCCCTAAGGTGCTAAAAGTCACAAGTGTTCATCACTACAGTTTGATTTATGTCAGTGGGCGGTATGCGAAATGCGAATGTTACATAAGTAATGCAGCAAATATTTCTGAAGTCTACCACGAATAGTACAGTAAATCCTTGGATATCGGTTATAGAACCCAGCATACATCGGTTTATATTGTCCTATCTTCATAGTTGCCTCAAGCCACCTTTTAAGTAGGCGAGAAAGTAGAACGTTGTTGTTGAATAACTTATGAGCTAGGAGACGTATTCAGAAAGAAAAAAAAAAAGCAAATAAATAAATACGGAGATGTAGCCAAAATTGAATCCCAAATCCTTAAGTTTGTCCAACCGCAACAGTCTGACCAAGCTTAACCGAATACAAAGAGTCAAAAGCAGCAACAAAAAGCTTGTCTCCAGCAAGCGCAAAATTAGCAATCTGCTTGCCAGCGCTGGCCTCGATTCCAAACGCGGCTGCGTTGAACACTCCCAGCACCTTACCGCCCGCGCTACGCACCACGACACCTTCCCCCTCAGCTGTCCATACCCTGCCCGCATCATCAACGTGAATACCGTCAGGATAACCAGTCCGCGCAAGTCCAAACAAGCGCTTGTTCACTGGGAACCCCCAATCATTGAGATCATATGCATAGATACTGGGTCCCGCAGTGGGTGCATAGCCCTGGTCCCCTGGACCGCAACCACCTACGCCAGTGCTCAGGCTGTCAGTAACATACAATGTCTTTTGATCGGGCGAGACACGGATCCCATTCGGAATTGGAATGTCCAATCGACTAATGACGGGAAGTAGGACCTTCTCCTGTGGGTCCCAGCGCCATACACCGTTCGGCAGACCGACGGGTCGGTCAAGTTGTGGCAGAGGTGCGTCGGGTTCAAGCGCATTAAAGAAGCTTGTGAAGTAGAGGTACGAGGCAGTGCCGCCGGGTGGCGTAGCCCATACAAGATCATCGGCGAGAGTAAGGGGAAGACCAAAGTATGAGTTGAATATGGTGGTAGTTCTCAAGGTAGACGGCTCAATAGCCACGACACCCGCGCCAGGGGTCAAGCCCCCTATGTACACACCGCCTTTGAAGTAGACGCCGCCCGCACCATAGGAGGTCTGAGATATATTGCGGAATTCATTGGTTTGTATGTTGTAGGCGGTAATAGCCCCTGGACTAGGGTACTTTGCAAAGGTGGATGTGAACCAGACTTCATTGAGGTCGGGAATGTAGGCTCCTAATTCATAAAAGGCGCCGCTCCCAGGTAGATTGATAATGAGTTTCGCGGACACGTTCGTGCCCACAACTTGTGCAAAATCACTGTCATAGGATGTGAAAACAGACTTCGCAGCTGCTCCCAACAGAGAGTTTAGGGAGATGCTTGATGTATTTGTTGACTGAACAAAGGTGTCGTGGAGATTACTCGCGGCTCCGTCTGGGAGCAAATAAGTCAGCTCATACGGCACATGCGTGACTGTGGAAGACCCTTTGAGAGCACACGCGTAGGTCTGCCGCTCTTTATTGATTGCTAATATTGCAGGCTTCGAGTTACCATTAACGAACTCGACGTCATTTCCGTCCCCGTTGGTCAAGTCACCGTTAACAATCGCGGCATCTTTTACATTTCCGTTAGTAGTCGCCCCATCGTATACAGTTTTAACTGCCTTGCTAGAAGAGTGCGCCAGGTCCTCGAGCAGGGAATCACCTATCTTTGCTCGCAGGGCACTGGTAGTCATGAACTGGGTTTCCAAATAGCTGTAAACCGTCCACACAAATGGAACAACCTCAAATGCCTTGTGGTTTCTCTTTCCAGTTACGGTATTTTCCGCTAGCCGACGCAGATACGGACGGTAGAGACAGCTCTCAATGAAGGCTGCTTGAACCCTCCAAAAGTCCGCGGCGGCGAAGACCGGCGACTTGAAACAAGTCTCGTAGAGGTGCACAATATCTACCAGCGGAGCTGTGGTGAGGGAGGTTGTCTCCGGTAAGAGGTCCAATGGTTTTTTTTGAGATGCGTTGATGGCAGCGAGCACGTAGCTCTCAGCGAGGACTTCTGAACCATAGGTAACCTTCTCTATCCAGAGATAGCTCGGCGTAGTTTCTGTGGTAGAACTAATGAATTCCTGAGCTGTTGCAATAGCCCTGTTAATCTGAGCTGCAAGTGGTGCTGCAAACGGTAATACTGAGGCCTTGGAGATCGTGAGAGTCGCATATGCGGTTACTTCGCGCGATCCGGAGGAGCCAAATGACCCATCGGCGTTTTGTGCCATCAACGTGCGGACCAAGATTTGGTACAAGGATACAACAACTTCATCGACAATGAGAGTTGCGGGAACAGCGGAAAGATCCCCCCGATCCCACGTTTGAAGAAGACCGGCGAATGCTTCGGCCATCAACATTGAGGGATAAAAGCCAGATAGGTTCTAAGGGTGCGGCGTTAGATATTATCCAAAATTAAATAAGAGAAAATAGAGCATACCCATTTGTCCTCTATACTACCATCGCTCTCCCACCACCTCTTGCACAAAAATGACGCTACCTTGGTGATTTGGGGAGCTAGCTTCGAAACATCTGGTTGAGACAGAAGAGCCGTCAAGACATTGCAATTTGCAGTGAAGCTAGGATTCCGTTCTCGTTCATACGTGCGAAAATGAGTCTCCATTTCGAACGCATCCAACATGCCCTTATGAGATGCAGGGTGACCAAGGAGGCTTAATGTGAGCAATGTCTTCGCAGTATCATCTACATCGGCTCCAACAGATGGCGCTATAAAAAGAGAATCGTGTTAGCGAATCTTTATTTGTAGCAATCATTACGAGTTAACATACCAAAGCCTATAACGCCGTTCTGCTCGTCTAATGACTTCTTCAAGAATGCAGCAAATCGTGCTGAACGAGCGTTGCCTATGTCGGCGACGCTGAAGCCGCCTTCCAGAAGCGTTGTCAGAACCTATGGCAAATCTCATGTCAAAAAAGGTTCTTAATGAAAGTCAACGAGCGTAGGGAAAAAAGGGACCTACCCAAGTCACTTCAAAATAAGTCGAAGGGAATGCGCTCGGAACACCTCCACCTCCTCGCCCGGCGCCTGCTGTCAGTGCCCACCTCAGGTACTCTTCTGACTCGTCGTCCCATGATGTGGAGTATATCAGGCACGCGGCGGTTGATGAAGGTGAAGCCATATAAGCACCAAAAGTCTTATGGTGTCGGACTTTGTCGTAATCGAGCTTCCCGACGAAGGCCTCAAGTGAATGGAGCGCGGTCGTTTTAAGGGTCGAGTACAAGTATTCGGGATTGAACCGTGACAGTTTCGCTTGGTTAAGCGCCATCAGAGCTTTCCTCCCTGGGAATTCAAAACATATGCCTTGTTCTTCCAACAGGGTTAACAGCGTTGGCACCAGAATCTCAAAGCCAACATGGTCAGCCTTTTCCACATCCCATGCCTGGAGTTGTGCACGAAGAGACGCCGTGCCAGATGAAATTCGTCGACCGAGCTCTTCCGCTGAATATTCTCTGATTTGATAGTTGTTGGTCTGGTGAGCCCTCAAGGCGAGCAGCGACGCGCTAGTATTCAGAATCCCGTCCACATTTGCTGCATATGAAGGCCAGCTTCCATCAGGTCGTTGTGAGTTGATAATGTACGTAAAGGATTCGGGGAAGAGCCAGATAGTGCCATGCTCGGTCTCCTTTGAAACCATCGAGACCCATGCTGTGTCGTAGACTGCACAGGTCATGAAACCCACATCTCCATTCTCGATTGAGATGACATCAACAAGATCGCGAACCTTGGATTGGAGACTCATGGTGCAATGCCATACGGGACTATTCTCCTCCGTGTGGTGTATATGCGATCAGTTTCGAACACGCCGGAGCGGACATTTTGCGACTTATAGACGATACAGCGTGGAAAACCCTCCGGGCAATCATTGACAGGGAGTGACCGCTGTGTATCTTCCACATGGATAGACGGCGTGGTGGGGGGCAAGGCTTGCTTGATCCATCAGTCCGTGGGATGTCCGACATCCCGATACGTGATCCTTGCTTGCTCCGACATTGGCAAGGCCTCATACAGTATCAGTTGCTCGCAATGATAGCATTGGTGGGAGACATGTAGCGAAAGAAGCAGTCTTAAACAGATGTGTCTGTTGAAAGCAGGGCCGAATCTCTATTTTTCTCCTCACTCTCCCGCCGTGTGCATCGATATCACATCCGAAAGAAGCGGAGTCATTTGCACAGTATTCAAACTCGATGGCATCACCCCCAGGGCACCCTTTCGTGCAAGTTGAAGGCGTCAACAACTTCCGCTCTGTAGGAGGATATCCCATCACCCCATCCTCCGACGCACGCTTCACACGAGATAACTTCATCTATCGCAGCGCCGACCCGTGTTACATCACGCCCGAAGGACGCTCCAAAATCCGCTCACTCGGAATCACGACTGTTTTTGATCTGCGCTCCCAGCCAGAGGTTGACAAGCAGCTTGCCAAAGACCCTTCCTCAGGGGTTCCAATCGCCGACGGCGTCATTAGACGTTTTACGCCGGTATTTTCCCGAGAGGATTGGGGTCCGGAAGCTTCCGCCGTCCGCCATAATCTGTATGCTGATGCCTCTGGGGCTTCTGGGTACGTCGATGTGTATGCCGACATTCTGGAGAATGGAGGGGCGGCATTCCGCGAGATCTTGTTGCACGTAAGAGACCGGCCTGGTGATGCGCTGCTATGTCATTGTAGTGCCGGAAAAGATCGTACCGGCGTGGCGATAGCGATACTGCTCAAGCTTGCGGGGTGCGAGGATGAATGTATCTCAAAGGAGTACGAGCTGACCGAGGTTGGTCTAGCCTCAAGAAAGGAGTTCATTATAGAGTACCTCATCAAGCAGCCGGAACTAGAGGGGGATAGAGCAAAAGCTGAAAAAATTGCGGGAGCCAAGTAAGTTCAGACTTTCTTTGCTGGATATGGCAGTTGAGGTCCAAGTTGGGCTCCCACTGTAACGGACTATGACAAGCTGACATTTGCAAGATATGAGAACATGTTAGGGACCTTGCAAATGATGGAACAGAAATACGGGGGTGTTGAGGGGTACGTGAAAGCGTATTGCAAGTTGACGGATAAAGATATTGCTACGATACGCAGGAATCTCGTCTCAGGTGACAAAATGATTGCCTAGGGTCGTTGGATAATAGCAAGAAGTAAGTATAGAACTCATCTGTTTTAAGAACTTATCCATACGAACCTGTTTTGTATTCTTTCAATAAGATAACCGATGCTTATTTCAATAATTTACAGAGTAACTTAACCAGCCGCGCGGAAGACAGAATTCAGTGCATGTTGCGCCAAGAAACTAAATAATTCAAGCGAGTTGGGAAACTTGGACAGGTTGTCAATTGATAGATAAATATTCTATATCAAAATAATCAGCGTTCATACTAAGTGATCAGGTAAGTTATAAGCGGTAGACGGAGTATACGGAGTACGATGTTTCAAATACTGTAGTGAGTGGATGAGCAGACAAAAAATGCAAAGCACGTTGCCTCAATTTTGCTTGATTACTAGTATGTGAACCACAATCATAACAGGAAGGCGTATCAACAATATGAGGGCCAGCCGTCAGTAGAGGTCTACCATCAATAGGAAGCATGCCATTGCCTGCCATCAATATGAGATCATTGGGATTTTTATGTTCGTCCGCCCCTATCTGACTGGCCGCCTATCCATCCATCCGCCCCGATGGATCCGAAGGACATGCCGACGCTTGAGCGGTAAAAGCCCTTGGAAGGTTACGAACAGTTAGTACGTCTTCTAGCTAAAACGGATTTCCGTTATTGGACTGGCTAGGTTACGGAAACAACATGCAGCAAGCAATCCCTCGACCAATTGAGACGAAAATAGGACTCCGCGCGCAATAGTTACTCCGCGCACAATCTTTACTCCTGCTCATCCATAAGAGCCGAATGTGATGGCGTCGCTCCATCGTAATCCAATTTCCGGAGACCTGGCCGTTTTGGTCGCAGAATTCTATACGGACTTGAGTGCAAACATTCGTCCTGTCTGCAGTATATAACTGACCAAGTAGGGGGGAATATGTTTCATTGCGTCTCCAGCAGCTAGCTTCATTTTCGAGTCTTCAATTATTGCAAACATAATACTTCCTCAAAGCAGAGCACATTGCCTTATACGCAAAGATGGACTACACCACCTTGACCGAGTCGCTTGAAAAGCTGGCGAAGATCGAGAATACTCAGTCCCTCATGAATGATGCTGACCGTGTTCGCCTTATGGAAGCCGCTCGAGCCGTATCGCTAAAGTTTGAGATGCCCTTTGAAACGTATTTTCGTTTGATATTCTCTGATATGGAAGTGGGGTTGGCGCTTGCTGGAGTAGAGCTGGGAATTTGGAAGGCCGTTGCTGATAAGAGCCCCGAAAGCGCCTCTACTTTGGCCCTGGCAAGCCAGTTGGGCATGCTCGAAGATACATTGGCTAGGATTCTCCGTTTTGCTTCAACCCTTTACATGGTTGAGGAGGTTGGTGAAAACTTCTACAGGGCCAACAATATTACACGCCACTTCACGGTAGAGCGTGCCGAGTCTGTCCTGTTTCTTGCGTAAGTGCTCCGCAAAGACTTATATGTTGACAGAAATGGTTGAATTGCTAATCTTTGTAACTATAGAGGCTCAAGGGCTGTACGAATTGGACCAGGTCTACCAGAGTTCTTTTCCCGTACCAAGATGGAGGACCCGACAGTTGCGCGTCCCCTGCCATGGAACATATCAACGGGATCTGATCTTTCTGTATATGAGTGGTTGGCCGAGAATCCGCGTGAGCGGGATGCCTTCAATGACTTCATGTTTGTCCAAACCACGGGTTTGGCGGGCTTCGTCGAAAAGTTCCCTCTGGATCAATATCTTGACATTAGCGACGCTACGAACCGCATCCAATTTGTCGACGTTGGAGGCGGGAGTGGACATATCTCCCGCGCGGTCCTCGCACGATACCCCAGCCTATACGGGAAGATTGCAGTTGAGGATCGAGAAGATGCCAACACGGTGACTCGGAGCGACTTCTCGAAGGATGGAATTCAAAACATCGTTCACGACTTCTTCACGCCTCAGCCTTTGAAGGGAGCCAAAGCATTCTACATGCGCAACCTTCTTCATAACTGGACGACGGACAAGTGCAAGGTTATCTTGGAGAGACTGCGAGATGCCATGGCGCCAGATAGTGTCATCTTGGTCGATGACATTGTTATTCCGCCTACTGGGTCTCACTGGTATTCCACGCATATGGACCTCATGATGTTGACAAACCATGGTGCGACAGAGCGGACAGAGGCGCAGTTTGCTGATCTATTCGACTCCGTGGGGCTTAAACGGAAGGAATTGGTTAGATACAATTCCTACGGACCTGCAATCCAAGCTGTTGTTCGTAAATGAGAGATTAACGAAGATAGACTATTTAGACAGCAATATATAAACCAATTTCTACCAGAAATGGAAGTAATATGAGCCTGTAGCAACAACGTTGCCATTGATAATTCATCAGTGAAGTTGACAACAAGCTGAGATTCACTCTCTTGTAAGGGTCAATCAACTCTCTCTCGTTGGTAGACAAGGAGATATCCAATTCACAAGACCTGTTTTCTTGGATTGAGTATTCATAGGCTACTATAGGCAGTGCTCGTAAAGATTGCAGGTATGACCTCACTGCTTCATCGCTTCACTACTAGATAGTAAACATCAAGGCTCCATACTACACAGACTTCCAAAATCAATTGAAAAGGCGCAGTGAGTCTTTGCCCAGGCGTACTTGGATTGGTCCACCAAACTTAAAGGCGGATTCGGGCCTTCCCGGGCACTCAAAGGGGGCCACGTACCGGTTCCGTTGTTGAGCTACCAGGCTGAGCTCATGGTAGACACTTCTCTCAATCGTATATACATAACCAGCATTCCTCTCCTACGCAGAAGGATTAGTTCTTTTTGGCAGAGTAGTTACAGTTCACAAATTCACTATATAACATTCACCAGAGTGAATGAATGGGATGACACTTTGGGTCCCAGCTTCACACCCTCATGTTATTGACTTGCCGATGAAGTATGAATTCCCTTAGATTTCTCCCATTTATTGGACTATAATTATTCTAGAAGACTCTTGCGGCCTCGAAATGTCGCGAGCAGTATCATTCAACAGAAAAGCCGAGTACTTTGTGCGTTCTGTGTCTTCTGAATTCTCCCAAGGTCAACCACTGAAGATAACAAAAACTGTAACGTATTCCACCACCCAACGATCGCTTCCACTCAACGATCGCCTTTTTACGCCTTCATGAGGTGGATGATTTCAACAATATCTCAACAACACAGTAATATTTTTAAATTAGCTATTGAAAGCCTCTAAATCGAGCTCACTCTCTGAACTACTCAATGAACAAAGAGAATAATAAAATAACTAACAGTGATCAACAACCTTCTTATTGACGATGATTAGTGTTGTTTTTTTCGCGGGTCGGGTCAAAAAAAAGGCCCTGGTGCCCGAAACAACGGGTCTGCGGGTTTAACTAACTGAGCCCGTT
>PDNB01000306.1:0-24175 GCA_002573585.1 Helicocarpus griseus UAMH5409
GCCTAGTTAAGCCAGTTAAGCACGCTAGGCGCCGCAGGCGCGCCCAAAAACCCGTTGCGGGCCTAACGGGCTCAGTTAGTTAAACCCGCAGGCCCGTTGTTGCGGGTTTTTTAGTTAAAGGCCTTACCCGAAGCCCCATTGTTTCGGGTACCAGGGTCTTTTTTTTGACCCGACCCGCGAAAAAAACAACACTAATATGGGGATTTCAGGATGGATTTGATGGATGTGTCTGTAGGAGTAGCCCTGAGATTTCAGCTCACATATGTGTGAGCGTGTTTGAGGGGTCAATTCTTTGCCATGGGGCATAATGAATAATATCTTTGAAGGCAAAGAGACAGATGACTGTATAACTGTAGAATTTGTGTGTGTTATAACTATAAACCGCGTAGAAGATATCTAGATCTATATAGCACGCCTGGGTGTAAATAAACATCACATGACTCTATAACCTCTACAAACTATAGTACGCTTTACTACTTTTGGACTAGCGTCAACGGGGGGGTTTCAAACTTATGTCACCACACTGTAGATCATGTTGCCAGGCGTATTGCAGATAAATTCTCCCATAGATTCAAAATTTGTTGAAATACGTATAAACGAGAATATGAATACCCCTGAAACGAGGTGTAAATACATAAAGTCGCCTAATAATAGGCTAGAAAAGCTGCATATACAAAAAGCCTAACCTAACATAAAGAATGCTGATATGCATGGAGGTCATTCACATCATATCTCGATAAGCCGGAATAAAAACTAGAGTGGGGAAGAAAAGGTGAAAAGGAGAAAGCTCAACACTTCTCCCAAGACCAAACAGCAGCAGAAAGAATATTCACAAGAAAAGGAAGAATGAAGATAAACCTTCAGTGGAAGAAAATATAAGAGCTATCTTAAGCTCAGTCAGGAGATAAAAAGGGTAGGGCTCAAACGTCAAAAGGAATTAGGAAGGCGCAATGTTGAATACTAGTATTGAAAGGAGGGGACAGGCTAAAGACAGGAGACTCCATCCTGGAACCGCCTTCTCTCACGCCCTTTGCAGCCCCTTTCGGGTATTTACATCTGTAGCCTCCTTTGCTAATTTCCTCCAGTACTTCACTCCAGCATTCATTGCAACTCTGGGTCGTTGGTATCCAAGTTCCACAACTGGTCCCGTCCACGGACTCTGTTGCGGAGGTTGCATAGGCTGTGTAAAACGTCCACGGTCTGGTATTTCACCGAGCTTCGTGCTGCCAGACGATACAGACGCTGGAGTTGGGGCACCTGTGTCTCCCCCAAATATGGTTCTGCCGCGGGGGTGTTGAAGGGGTACAAGCGGGGAAAGCGGTTGCATGTCCTCCCGTAGCACTTTAGACATAGCCGGTGCAGGTACTCTTCGATCATTCACCAAAGTCGTCCGGATGGAAGGCGGTGGTTGGCCCCTGCGTTCGAATTCCAGCCTGCCGTATTGTCTAAAGTCGATGCCGCTGCTTGATAGTCGAGAGGGTTGCTGGAGGTGGGCAAAAGCCGGATGGCCCTGGTTATGCTCCATATCGCATTGTTTAACCGTATTTGTCAGTTTCTTCGGAACTTGCTGGGCTGGATGATGACTACCAACAGCGGTTGTTGCTAAAGAGATGGAGGATCCCCTTTTCGATCGGATCAACATGCCTTTAAAACCCTGGTTGCTGGTCTCGGTTTTCATAGGTGGTTTTGGCGGTGCAGCGATAATGTTCTTCTGGCCTCGCGCCCCGGAGGCTGGTTTCGTTGCGCTCTGCGGCCTTTTCTTGTCGCTAGGACTATTTCTTTCCGGCTCCTTATTTGACCTCCGTCGTGATACTGATCTACTGCGCCGTATGCCTTTCTGGTTCGAAGGGGTCATTGTTGGGTAAGGATCTGGTGTGGAAGCATTTAGAAGGCGTTGTCGCAGTTCATCAAGCGCAACAACTGCATCTGCAGCGGCGGAATCAGAGAGAGTAAGCAGAGACCGTCGTTCCACAGTACCGGTACAGTTATATCCCGGTTCATCGTTGGACAAGCAAGCTGCAATAAGCTTCATCAAGCCAGCGTTAAGCACTAGAAGCGTATGGGCAAGAGAGGTTTGAGCGAGTTCTATTGAATTTCCGCGTTAGCACAACTGTAGCCCTAAAAACCTGGCAATGTTGATATACATCAACAGCTAAGGGGGTGAGGAAAGCGGGGTTTCTATTCACCATCTCCTTTTTTGAATCTTTCGCCTATTCGTCGCACACTTTTCTCGTACTCCCCCTTGATCTCAGTAGGCCCCCGTTCCAAAGACGCTTGTATTCGCAAGTCGTCGATGTGATCGTCTCGCACGGCCTCGTTTGTATTTCTTCGCTTTTTCTTTCGGGAACCATGAGTCCTGTGATCCCGCTTGGGCTTGTCCGATTTTCGTCTCTTGAACTCTTGCTTCTTCTGCATGCTCTTGAAAAGATCCCTACCATTTCCGAACGCGGAAATGATCGAGGACACGATAGCAGAGATATCCATATTCGTCATGTTGATGGACAAGTACGTTCCCTTTGTAGGAGGTTAAGTATAACCCCCTTGTATCAACCAAAATGACTACCAGATAGTCCACGGCTATTTTCGATCAATTGAAGTAAAAGTCGGATCAAGCTCAATTTCGTAGGATTTGAAATTGAAAGTTAAGGAACGAGAAACCAGAAATTAGGGACTGAGCATTATCAGTAGGCGAGGAAATAATCCAGCAAGCCCAGCAAGTCCTCTGGGAAGCAGAAGAGAACAAGGCGGGGAGGATCCATGCTCGAGCATGCCAATATCCCGAAGCAGGGCCACAAATCCAAGCCTCCCATAGTTCAGAGACCCTCAGAGTCCAAGCCCGTAAAGTCTGGAGAAGACCACCCTGAAAAGTCTATTCCTCGAAAGCACAGTGGACGGCACGAGCTCAACCTCTTGCCATGGCGTCCGAATTAGCTCGGCGCTTCGAGCAAAATCTATCAATAAGCCCAATAACGTTCACTTGCATAGGTCAAAAGGCTTGGTTTGATTCCGCTATCTGGACGCTACTAGCCCTTGCGAATTTCCTCTTGCGGTCTAAATAAAAGTGCCGGAGATGCAGCCCTGCTCCAGTTAGATTCTTCAGGCCGCGAATATATGCATGTGCCTCCGGGTCCCTGGTCCTTGACACACCAGCGCCACGTTCCGTTTGATTATCGGCCAGTTAGAGGAGAGCAATCAGAGCTTGAAGTCGGGGCAGCCAACCTTGCGCAAAGGGACTTTGACAGTCCAATCGAGGAGGTTTCTGTCGCAAGATTAAAGGATTATTTCTAGCAGTTGTAGTCAGCAATGATTCAATCACTCGTTAGGTTCGTGTGGGGAAATCAGATATTTCTCCATGCTGCATGATCCCATTCTCACCATTGGAGATTGCTCAGAATAACTACTCCTTTCATCCCAATCGGCTGCCTTGGATATATTTCCGTTCGTTTGGGCTCTGTCCATCATCGAATTGGACCGAATGTTCTGAAACACTCTACCGTCGGGCGCCTGCTTGCAAAAGTTACGGGAAGCAAAAGCAGAATATGCCCCGTGCCGAAAACGAAGCCATTGCGTTTGCTATCCCAAAACCCTATAACTGAGCATATAGTACTCCGTAGTATCTAAATATGATGGCTTCCTACATAGTCTCAATAATCTCACATAAGGGGAAGTGAAATGTTAATTTCGGCAAGAAGCGAGGATTATCTTGCAGTGAAAATAAACCGAGCAGAATTTGCAACTGAGAATTATCAAAGACTCAATCAACTACCAACAAAAAGGAATGATGACGCTAAGAAGCAATAGCCCAGTAGTTTCATAGAGCTTGGAGAAGGCCTCTTCTCCCCATCACCTTCAAAAAGGCAAATCAATCTCATAATGATATTCTAAAATGAACGACCAATGTAAGATCGACGAGACACGTCCCAAAGCAACCAAAGGCAGAGCGATATACAGTAGAATATCCGCCGTTTTCATTCCCCAAACCAAATCATCAAACAACGACAACAACAGCAAAACAAGATGATGTTATATAATATAAAAACAGGATATTGAAAAGAAACACATATACATGAAGCGACCCGCTCACGCCCTTCTCAATCACTACCCGGTCATCCCTCACCCGCTCCATCAACACCCGCCTCTCCGCCCCCCTGCCCAATACCGCCCACAACAACCCTAACCTCCCCATCCATCCAATCCACCCTCGACACCCTCCCCAGCGCATCCCCCCACTCCTCGTCCGTGCGAACATCCACAAGCCCCTCCTCCAACCACACCCTAACCGGCAACTTGACATCCTCTTCCACCACAGCCATCCCCTCCTGCTGCGCCTGCTGACGGAACTTGCCGTGATGTTGGGAAACCCGCTGCAGCAAGCTGGCGAGGTCCGAGCACTGGTCCGCCGAGACGTCGAGGCGGGGGATGAGGCGTTTCGTGCCGTTTGTGGCCGGGTTGGTGGTGTTGATGTGGATGGTGATTTGGTGCAGGGGGATTTGGTGTTCGGAGGCGGTGAAGGTGGTTGTTGTTGGACCTGCTGTTGATGATGATGGTGGTAAGGGGTGTGGTTGGTGTTGTGCTGATTGTGGTTGGTGCTGGTGCTGGTGCTGTTGGCTGAGGAGATTATCGCGGATGATATGCGAAACGTCGCGGGTTATTCCCGTCGCACTGTTGAGTAAAGATTAGCAATGCACTCACAATACAGAACCGCATACCTCATATAATCAAAACAAATAAAGGCAGAAAAACTCACAAATAATTCCTCGCCGCCAAATCTTCCGCCTGCATCCCCCCCGTACCCCCTCCTCCAATTCCAATACCCACCCTCCACCCCGCCTGAGCCACACTATCCGACGAAACAATCCGTTGAATCGCACACGCCTCACAATCCTCATTACACTCCGCCGCATTCCCCGCATGGTCGATCTGATAATGGCAGTCAACAGCAGCAACAAGCCCCCACCAATCCGCCTGCTGCAACCCCGATATCGAGCCCAAATTATCCAATCGGAAATCCGTATTGTAGCTGTCATACGAGCGGGCAATCGACTCCCAATCCGTCGGATACCCATCCATCAACAGATCCAACAGTCCCAACTCCATCTCCGAACCGCCCCCACCACCATGCTGCTGTTGCTGCTGATGATGCTGCACGCCAAACCCCTGCCCCTGCTGCCCGGTCACCGACATATCCATCCCGGACTGCCTTCTCTTCTTCTCCTCCCCGGCACCGCCACCACCACCAGCACCACCCCCCTTCCTCGTCTCAATAGCATACTGCCTCTGCCTCTCATTCGTCACCATCCGCCTAAGCAACGGCATAACCAACGAGATAATCCTCTGCTCATCCCTCGGCCACACCAATCCACTACCATTCTCATTCCCCTCCCCAAAAAACCTCACCCCATTCCCCTCCCCCTCCAAAAACTCCCGAACACAATTCCACAACCGCAACTTCACCATCTCCGTATCCCCCTTCCCCCTCTGCCCAACACAATCCCTCCTCTCCGGCCTCGCCTCATCAAGCATATACGCCTTGGCGGCCGCCTGCAGATGCAAAAAGTTCTCCGGCGTCAGGCCCAGCGACGAGAACATCTTCGACATGGGCGGGCGCGTGTATTTCTTGCTGGTAGCTGATGGCTGGCGAAATAGCGCAGCTGCGGAATGGACACCCGCCGCGCGCGCGTCAGACAGCGCCTGCTGCGGAGGCAGTTCGCGGATATCCAGACCATTACCGTTGGAGGCGGCGGTCAGGGCGGCCACATCATCAGCACCACCACCACCACCATTACCCTCCACATCGGGACCAGCACTACCATTTGCTGCCGCCGCGGCCGGGCTATACTGCCCCGCCGTGCCGCCGCCCGTCATGGCCGGATCAACATGGACATTGCTAGCACTAGCAGTTCCCGCGCGCTTCCTCTTCCTATTCGCCGCCACCACCGATGTCGCAGTCCCCGACGGGGTCGCCGAACCTCTAACAGCATTCGCATGTCGCATCTGCCTAGCCGCATTCACATTCGCAATCATATTCGCATTCCCGGCCCCGCCCCCACCCCCACTTTCCATCCCGCCGAAATGCACCTGCCCGGCAGTCGGATCCCCGCCGACCCCGACAAACCCGCCCGTGCCATCATCTAAATGCATCCCCCCCGCAACCGCCGCAGCAGTGGTAGCGCCAGGATATCCATCAAAATGGCCCTGATCATCGTTTTGCGGCCAGCCGGTGACATCTTGCCCCGCCGCGGCCGTGGCGGCCTCGACGAGGCCGGCGAGGTGGTTGTCAGCAGCGTAGCCGGCGGCGGCGCTGGCGGCGACGGCGAGGTTGTGTTGTTGGGCTCGGGCTGTGTTGGGGTTGGTTGGGTCGAGGTGGTGCTGGTGAGGGTGCTGGTGGTGGGGGAAGTCGGGGGTTTGGGATTGGGGTGATTGTTGGTGGTGGTCTTGGGGGGTCGTCGAGGACATGTTTTTTGGATATTGCGGAGCTATGAGGGAGAGTAGAGGAGAGATAGCTCGACGGCGTGTGAAGTAACAATTCTTTTATCTAGATATCCAATTAGTACATTTTTGATTACTGAACGGCAAAATATTTTGGAGGGATGAATCAACCTTAACAAGATTTTCCACGAGAGTAATCGCAATCGCACCTTCGCAAGTCTTCCAGTAAACTCCTCCGTCTCATAAAATCCCAAATATTCTCAAGCTCTCTGCAAGCGCAAAGCTATCCCCGTACTCAGACAAACAATTACCTAGTTACAATCAATTTCTTCTTCCAATGCAATTGGAAGCTTCCCATTCACTCGGTAGAGCTCCAGCAAACTCCGCTCAGCTGGCGCACTGCGCGCAAGATGCGCCTGAGGTCTCACCAAAATTGAACAGTCAACGGAGCCTTGAGTGGTCTTGATTGCGGAAGTAGATAAATGGGAGGGATGCGATGATGGCCTGGGGTTTGTGATGTTTGTCGTGTTTGAATCGATTGCACGCGGAAGACGAAGCGTGGCACATGGCGCTAGGCTGCTTTGGGAAGTCACGTGATGCGTTTACTAATGGAGACTGTTGGCAGGTACGGAGAAGATCATGAAATACAGATAGTAGTTGTAGTAATAATAAAAATACAAGAATAAAAATAGTCATATCTTCCTTCTTTTGAAGAGGAATCAAAAGCTAAAATATAAAAGAAATAACATCAATAATCAAGCGCATATCCCACCATGTCAACATAATGGACTCCCGTTCAAAAAACGCCCGAACTGAAATAACCATATATTCAAGGACCGTAGCATAGTATAACACGCCAAAAAATATATATCGAAATGAGACCCCAGATCAGACCCATAAAGAAAGCAGATGGAAAGCAGATCTAGCAAAGAGATCTATGTCAAAGCCGAACAAATATTCCGCCATCGTATCGATTGAAGAACGTGGCCTACTGGCCTCCAACACTCACAATCCGAAAGGCAGCGATATTTAGCAATCGGCAGATCGAATCAGCCTGATCATATGTGTTTCGTGGTCTATGTGCGTGTAAGTAGACTCGTGTGAGCGTAGGTGCGCGTGGTGAAAGGATCCCGTGCAAGGTTGAAGGTGAAAGGGGGAAATATCTCGTGGGTATGTCCACAAACGCCGGTAAATGCGAGATATAAATAATACAGCAGGGTGCAATAAACTTATAACACCCCTATTGGAGAGGGTAAGCGCAAAATGGTTTCGAACATTCTCCACCACGCTGTATCATGATCCTCACGTTTTGTCGTCGGTCTGAAGAGAGATGTCGTAGGAGTAGGGCGAATATACAACTCCCGGAGTTGAAAACCATACGAAATGTGGATATAAAGGAGGCAAATCGGCGAAGTATGTACGAATAAGAACGAGAGGGGATGGACCAGAAGATGCGGAAAGTAGATAGGTACTTCACCGATGCTGTCCACTGCGGACGTGCCTCTGTCGCCTGAATTGTTGGAAATGTAAATCGGCACTATGTTGTAAAGAGTTTTTGAAACTCCTTTCCTGCTGAGCCTGAGGCGTTAACTTGTACCAAATGCAGGAATATCTTCCCGTACTAGGCAGGCTGAGCTTGACGAAAGATTTCAAACTCTCCACCAGTGGCGGTTCATGTATCTTAACCTTATTTGGCACAACGGTTCTTCCCTTCCTAGATTCTAGGATGTCGATCAAAACCCGTCGCCCTCCTTCCACGGCCTCCCAGCCTCTTCAGCTCGAATCCGCGGATCCTTGCCTCTCTCCTTCGCCTCCTCAACCATCCTCCTCATCCTGGACCTCTTGTCTTTGATCTCGGCCTCCATGATCTTATCCTTGCCCGGCTCAGGGTGCTCCATCTTCTCAATCTCTTCAGGTGGCTTGCCCTCATTTTTCGCATCCTCAATCTCCTTAGCCAGCTTTCTCCACTTTTCCAGATCCCGCTTCTGGTCGCGCGTCTGATATATAAGACCGAAATACCGATCCAAACCCTCTGCACCACCGAAACAAAGTCCGAAGCCGTCACAGTAGCATACATGCTGTTCGGGGCAGAAGACGTTCTGACCGGTGAACACGACGTGCCAGAGATACTCCCAGACGCGGCCGGAAATGTAATCACTTAGCTCTGTCCGTAGAAGCCAATCGCGGTAGAAGATGTAACGAGATTTCGGAAGGGCAAGCGCTCGCTCGCGCGAGATGGCGAACTGAGCACAGCATGGCTGCGCAAGGACCTCGGGAATCTCTACGCGCGGGAAAAGCTGGGACCAAGATTTCGCCAGCATGGTCTCCTCCTGTTTGCCAGCGTCTTCTTCCATCTTCCCCGGATGCATCCAGTCAGGACAGCCGGGGCCCCAGTTACAGCGCATATTCATGTAACCCTCGCGGGTGACGCGCTCGCTGCTCAATCTGTTAATTGATCCCACAGCATCCCAGGCAAGTGGCTCCTCGTTATGCCAGCTAACACGGTGGGAGTGCATAAATATCATGATATCTGGGAGGTTGTCGTAGTGGTCAATGAGATAAGTGAGGTAAACCATAACTTCATGGCCCTTGTTGACGGGCGGGTGGAGCGGGGCGGCCGGGTCATCCACAACGTAAACGAATTGCTCGATGTTTTTTAGTTCCGCAGTCATCCAGCCGGCATCTTCCTTTTTTAGGCGGGGGACAATCAGGGCTCTCGAGTAGTTGGATCCGGGGGGTTTTGGAACGCCTGGCTTAAAGTTAGGTCTGGGTAGGGGTTGAAGAGACTCCGATGAGGAGGATGAGGAGGATGAGGAGTATGACTGCTTCAGGGCCTCTTGTAATTGTTGGGAATTTGAGCTACCTCGGGAGTAATCTGAGAAGAGTGACGTAGGGTATTCCTCACGCGCCGTGGCTGGGACCGTTGCGGGTTCTGGGGAACTGGAGACATGGCGATAGCAGAGAAAGATGACAATTGAGGTGATTAAAAGGAGAAGAAAGGTAGGTCGCCGTAGGATGGTGGACGGATATAATCGCGAATGCATTGTTGAAGTTATGCAGTCATCTGTAGGTAAGGTAATGTCGAAGGGATCCAGGAAGTCCCTGGGTTCGGCCAGGCGGGATCCAGTCCTCTTGCGAATATCAATGTCTGTAGCTCCTTTCCTTCCTTTTTCCGTAGTGGCTTTTCCAGTTGACCGGGGAGGGGTTGAAATACGACGCTCTGCAGACGGGGGAGGTAAAGGGGGGGGGTGTTCAATCGGAGGCTGATATCGAGCAATCAATCGCGCCAGACAGGAGATTGCCAGCAACCAGAGACAAAAAAAGGGCTTGAGCTAATTGCCCAGCCAGAAATGAAGAGAGTAAGGACAGTAGTGGTATTGCTAGGAGAATGGAAAGGAATAAATAGGGGGCAGAGAAGAAGAAGAGGGTAGGTTGAAGGGGGATGGGTGAGGTTCAAGAGAACAGATTGGCGCCACTACACAAGTTGGGAAGCAGAACAGCGGAAACATGTCATCGTACTGAGTACTTGCTAGCTATGCGGCAACACCGCAAAGACCCGGGTACCCGGTACTTGCTACCCGCCGAGTTGATATTACAGTACGGTACGTTTCACAAGACAGCCGGGAGGGTTCCTCTAGGGTTTATTTAGTGTAGCCAAGCTAGCCAATAACGGGGAATTTCCTTTGATAGTCGTGTAATTGTCGGGGAGTTACTGAGAGTGCCGCCCAGTTAGCCAATATCAATATGGAAATATTCAATGTTCCCTCATTCACCGTCTCCTTTGAAGAAACATTGGAATAGATTAAAGATCAACGTAAGACTGTAATATATGACGTATGGAAACAATACAGCGGGCAGATCAATTCCCGCATTCGGAAGCTAAGAATGGAGCCCCTGCAGCAGCTGGGACGTGGCAGCCAATCAGCAGCCAGGATCGATACATGACGTATGGGTTGTATGTATGTATGGTTACACTGTTACAGGTACATATCTATCTGTTACATCCGCTCAGGGACTGACTCTGTTTCATATCACGATGATATTCAGGTCCTATATATAATTCATGCTGCTTAGCTAGATAACTATCTTTGTTGAGGGAATAGTATAAAGTGTAAGTCCAGACCTGTTTCTGTACGCCAGTATTGAAGTTAATCGATCCTTTCATTGATATACGGCTCCCAACCGAACTACTCAATCACAGTGCTTACTACGCTTGACAACCCTTGGGCAGAATGAATTTATCTTATTAAGTACTAGCACGTCGGGAGCAAGGATTTCAATTTTAGGGGGGATCACCAAACATGAAACGGCCCCAAATATGATGCATCTGCCAATGACAGACACCATCGTTCCGCCCCCGCAGCGCATAACCCTTAGGCGTCTTTGAGTTAAAGACAATCGACGTCTTCCCGTTGTAAGTCCCAAAGCCTGAACGGATGTGCAATGCTTTTGATTATCTGGGAAACTTGTGCTTGTCAACGTTTCGAACTGGTGGTTGACAACTAGGAGTGGGATAAGAGGGTAAGTGGGGCATTGATCTGTTTCTAGTAATTATGGTCAATGCTTAGAATAGAGGAACCCTAGAAAAAGAGTCTTGAGCCTCTCTCCCCGTTACAAAGCCATTTGCGTCGCGAGAAAACGCTTGCTAATATCTTCCGCCTTCCCCATGAGTTTTATATGCGATATGACGCGGAAATTCCCGAGGGACGCCAATCTGCGCTCCTCTGCGTTGATTGCAGCCATCGAATAACAGGATATGCATTGATGGTATTGCATTTGTCTCTTAAGAAACTTCCAAGGCGATAAAAAAAATAGACATAGTGGAATGAAAACAAGTGATTGCATATATTGTTGTTGAATCTGGTGGATTTATATACAAGAAATAAAAGAAAAGAAAAATCCATACAAGGACAGCTAGTCGGTGTTGAAAATTGGCCGGATGGGTCATCTTGTTAGTGGATTGCGCAAGGCTTGAAGTTGGATCGATCCTCCTAGGTACCGATATAAACCTATATACTCCAGTCAGATCTTGCTAAAAGTGGCGAGAGAAAGAGGATGTCAAAACACATACCCGGCTAATACCCATAATAGACTCGAATCCCTCACCATCATGCGCCTCGTCCAGTGGATACTTGTCTGCACCTCCTATGTTAGCAAGCCCGCAGGATCAACAAAGAAATAAAGGAGATCACAAACCAGTGTCATAGTAAGCAGACACAACCAGCTCATCCCCAACCTTCACATCGCCAAAGTCCACACACGTCTCTGCATCAGAGATCGAAGGCTTGCCTTCCGCCCCATGCTCATGTCCACCATCGTCACCCTCATCACCACCATGACCTCCATGAGGCGGGGCGATGAATTCTGGCGTGCGTCCATAGACCTGACGAGAGGTGCAGATCGGCTCGCCGTTCAACCAGATGGTAGTGTTGACGCCGCCGTTGTGCACGTGGCCGCTGGCGCTGAGCAGGCGGCCGTTGACGGTCGATTTCCAACCGTCGCTACGTAGCTCGAATTGGCCCTGTTGCGCCGGCACGGCAGAGACGCCGCAGTCGGTGATGTCGAGCCAGGCCATTTCGGCCGCTTTGTAGCCGGAGGTGCTGCTGGGAAGCCATTCGTATGTCTGGAGGGAGTTGTTAGTGGGACTTCTTTGAAAACATCATCGAAGGCCTTGAGTGGAGAAAAGGGTTACTAACCAGAGTGAGATAGTAGGTCGCCGGTTGGTCGGATTCGTTCATCAAGTCATAAATCATGCCGATCCTGTCGCTGCTTCCCAGCTCTATTCCGTACTGCAGGACTTGGTTCAAGCGGGAGACACTGCGTTCGTTTCCAGAAGCATAGATGCGTTGCGGCATTAGTCCAATGCCTCCAAAGTTGCAGACAAGGTCCTCCGCGTCGCGGCCATTCTTGTACAGCACCATGTGGTGCAGCCAGGCGCCCGTGTTGACGTTGGCAGTGGTGCCGTCTTCATACTCCAGGTTGGCTTGGATGGCGGTGATGTAGCAATCTTTGCACGGGGTTTCCATGTTCAAATCGGGTCGGTTGCTAATCATATCCATGGCCTCAAGAGTGTATGGTCCATACTTAATCTTTGTCACGGTCGCGCCATCTTTGCCTGGCTTGGACGGATCCAAATCGGGCTCGTCATAGAAGTCTGCGGGCAGTTCTGGTGTAGGTGAAGTACAGTTGCCATCATCAGGTTCGGTGCCGGGGAAAGGAGATCCTGTTTCGTTGTCAGGGGAGCTTGTGCCGGGGTTCTTGTTGTCGCCTGGTGGTGCAAAATCTGGGTCTGTGCTGGCAGTGTTGCATAGACGTCCGTCGATGATCGAATATTCGTCGGCATTGATACCTGGTGTCACCCAGAAAACCCCATTGGGATCGTACTTGGTTTTAATCTCGGATAGCCTCTCATAGTTGGAGCCCCAGAAGTCTGTCTTCCAATTTGGATTTTCATGAGACGCCTAAAGAACTGGTGTATTAGCTTACTAGACTTACTACACCGCGGGCGAATCCTAGAACTTACCTCGTTCACATACGCGCCAGTGTCGGGAGCCAGCTTTCTCAACGAGTCAACTTTAAAGTCGCCTACCCCAGTGCCAATCAGGTGAACATAAGTCTGACGCCATGCTGGAAGGACAGCAGTATCTTCGGTGCTGGAAAGCACTGCACCGCCGCCAATAAGATGGCCTCTAAGCTGACCCTGCTCGACCTGCGGCATAGCATCTTGCAGCGCCTGTGCGAGGTCTTGGCTTTCCAAGTGTTCCTTGCCGAGCAAACGGCTATCCATAGGAATGATACCCATAGGTGTGGCGCCGTGGCCGTCGTGACGCTTGGCAATTGCGCGCTTGTGCTGGTGTCCACCTTCTTCACCCTCCCCGTGACCATGGCCCCCTTCCTCACCACCGCCATGATCGTGGCCATCGTCTCCACAGCCGCCGTGCCCTCCTCCAAGGATAGCAGTATAAAATTCTTTGTAGGAAGAAAAGTCTGTGTACTTAGTTTCAGCTGGTTCCATGCCATCGAACTCGGCCAGTTTTTCTAGAATTGGTGTCCAAATTGCCTGTGCCGCTTCCTGCCCGGCCTGTTCATCGGCTGTGAGGAAGATACCTTTCATCGCGTTGGGGTAGACATAATAATATCCCTGGACTCCTTGTTCATTGATAACAGGGAATTGGCTGTGGAGATACGCAGCGGCATCCCAGTATCCTTGGCCTGGGTTGTCGGCATTCGTCGCGTTGATCCACCAGTTGGAAACGGTTACAGAGGGGGTTGGGAAGGCTTTTACCGTAGCCTCAACGACGATGCCAAACGTTCCTCCACCGCCGCCACGGAGAGCCCAGAATAAATCAGGATTTGAGACGCTGTTCGCTACAACCAGTTCGCCGTCTGCAGTGACGACCTTGTATTCCAAAACTTGATCGGAGCCGAGACCGTACTTGCTGGAAAATGGACTGTGTCCTCCGGCTTGGCCATATCCACCGGCTGTCCTAACGCTTCCTAACGGGAAAAGTCAGCATGCAGTCGAATAACATCGATACTGTTTGTTGACTTACCGTGAGCAGCGCCGATGGTAAACAGCTTGGAAGAGTCAATGGCATCATTGAGCGCTTGGGTGGACATGCCAGCACCAAATGTAACGGCAGCCTGCTGTCCAGGAACAGGCTCAATCACATTGACGTCTCCAGACGGGCTCTCAGCACCAGACTCGGAGGGAGTGAAGGACTCCAGAACCTTGACTCCAGTGAGACCTGAGATATCCAGGCCGAGACCTGACGGAGCGTCGTTTCTAGAAGATGTCAACGATCGTGTACTTCCAATATTAACCTGTATACTACGTACCTCCCGAGGAAGTCATGTCCACTACTGACAACGGTCAAACGAATGTTGTTATCAGCGGCAAATTTGACTGCTGCTTGGACGGTTTCCACATCCATTGCAGCAAGGATATAATCTGGGCGGTTGGCGGCCTCCGTATCATTACCCGGAACGACTCCAGGGAAAGCAGCCAGCCACGCGTCAGGCGCAGGCCATTCAGCATCGGTATTCAACAGTCTGCATCCTGCCGGGCTCTCGCCAGGGTTGGGGGTCGGGCTGGGACCGGGAGTTGGGCTTAGGGTAGGGCTCAAACTAGGTGGAATAGAGAATGAAAATGAAGAGCTGGGTGTTGGGTGTTCATGACCCCCAGTTGTATCGAGAGGTATACCGGTTGCAAAATGCAACCCGGCAGCAAGAATCACCAGGCTCTTCATGGTGGGCCAAACGTCCAGCGCTTTGGTGTTTGAAACTCCCTGCCGCTAATCGAAACAAAGAATATATATACAAAGGAATGAAGACAACCTGAATGAACGTTGGGCGAAGAAAGAATGAAAACGGGATATCTCGTTAGAAAACACTATCTAACGCACGAGCTGCCTTTATATATAGTCGATACTTTGAAAGTCCGGCTTCAGACCTGAAGACCGCGACACCACAGGAGTGGCAAGGATATCATGATCCTCGGCTTGAGATAGAAATGTAACTGCTTGCAATTAATATCATGTAGGGTGGATCGTTAATACCGGGTTTCAGGTCAGTTGCGTGGATGAGACTACCCAAAAGGCCTATCAGAATAGAGGGTATGAGGGTGAAAAGACATTAGATGGCCAATGGTTCCTGAACGGCAACCTATAGTGCTGGGTCCCTTTCACAAACACGCCAAATAGGGCCTAGGCGCCGCCGGTGATTCCAGAAAGATGGAAAGAATAATGCGGGGAAGTCCAACGGCCTCGGCGTTTCCTAGAAATCTCCTTTTTAAATATGAAGATATACCGGTCCCACCAAATCTGATCGGAAGGAGCAAGGGTTATATCGAAGTACTCCGAGAACATGGCATTGTTAGACAAATAGGATCCATAAAGAAACCGTAGTTGCATGTGAGTGATTCACGCGAAGAGATCATATATATTACCCATCACAGAAGACGAATGTCTTCTCAAAAGTTTGGCAGGGTGAAAATATCTGGCCTATACAAGGCCTCTGATGACCAAGAGTTCCTCGGGACGTGAGTTGTTCGCCCTGAGTTGGGTCGTAAACACGGCTTCACACCCAGTACATACATAACGTGCCACTGACGAACCCATGTTCTGCAGCATTTGGTAGCTTGCATGCTTGGGGGAATAAGCTTTGGCTTTCTCTGTCGGCCAGTAGTCCCTTGAAAACCGTAACAATATATCAAACTGGACCAATAGCCAGCGAAGTGATATATCAAATGACAGATATTTGAGCGTTGTATGCCTCGTTACTATGCCTTGCCAACGAAAGATGAAAAGCATAGAATATCCTGTTTTGATTCTCGTAGTAAAATAGAATCGATTATATATTTGGCGTGTCATTGTTGAGCGTCCAAGGCCACTACCGGGCCAAGCCTCATGGGCTTCAACTCGACCTTCAACAGAAGACTCACAAAATGCAGGATCAGTAATGAAGAGAAGCAAAACGCGCAGATTATTTACCCCCCCACCCAACAGCAGCAATTTCGAAAGACGGACTGGAAGCAGAAACGCAAAGTCCCACCTTCTAGGATTCTGTAGCATGCAAATCCGAGTTCAAATGAATAGATTGACAGACAATCCCTGTTCGGCACTTTGCGAGTTTGGACGAATCCTTGTAAAAACCACCAAACAAGCACCAGGAAACAAGGCAAAGGTTTGGTTTCCACACTAAAGCCCGTTTCAAGCCATAATCGGGCTGACTGTCTAGAGAATACTCAGAGCAGGAGCGGCAACCTGATTTCCCCGGGAAGCACGGAAGATATTCAGGGACAAGCCTGATTATCCTGACAGCCCACTCGGCAGATCGATCGATATGTGGGGTAACCGTTTCATACTCAGCCTCGGTGCGCCATTTGAAATCTGCGTTGTGATTTGCTCAGACATCAGGTAGAGATTTGCAACCCCCGGCTCTCAAATTTCGTTGTGATATCTTCTCCTCATGTTCTCTGGACGTTCGGTAGTTGCGGGATGCCTGTCCAAACTGAATCCGCTTGTATCAGGTTCTGTCGATCATCAGCAAGCCACCGATGTTCCTGACGAAAATGCGGGGGATTATTGAAAAAAAGTCTTTTGCTCTTGTCAATGTGCGCCTCTGTGAGGATGAAGAGAACTTGGGGAAGGGAACGGTCACCCTTCCATCTCGGGATAGACGAGGGAGAGGGCCTCAAGGTGCCGAGGTTGGTCTGGCACCCCTTACCCATTGAAGTTCAGAGTGAAGGGTTTTGGTCAGCCGTTTCTTTGGTTGTCCCTTCCACATTACGTCTAGTCCGCCTTGATCTCCAGGAAAACCGGTGTTTGATGGTTAGTGTCATTGTCGACAATTGGGATGGAAACGGGAACCAGTTGACGTTGGCTGGCGGCCATATATTAACCCGAGCCGATATAGGTACTCGCGAGTCTATTTTCAACCGTATGTTGAATGATGTCCAGAAAACATTGTGATAGATAAACCAAAGGCACCCTTTATATTAGATGGCCAGGTATTTCATCCTACGCATGAATGACTTCCTCGTTAACGGGGAATATGGTGCTAATCTAGAAATACAAAAGCTACGCACTGAACAAACACGCATACTGTTTCTGAAGTATAAAGAAGAGCCGCTCAAAAGTATAGACAAACTACAAAAAGCCCAAATGCAGATCTTATATATCCTTGCAGCAGCCAAAATCGTCATGGCCTGATGAGGGCTGGTAAAAATAATGAAATAGATACATGAAAGAGCACGAAGCCCCAAAAAAAAGGGGGTATAACACAATTCTCCGCCGGTTTTTTATTTGATGGATTCATTTCTCGGCATCATACAGTATCAACCAATGCGTCGATCAAGCCTCATCTTCCTCAACGCAATCTTCTACCGTCACGGCACGAGATTTGCCTTTGGATGACGACTCCTGATCCGATCGTTCTATCTCTTCATCCTTATTCTCTTCACCATCAGTGGCCGGCTTCACATTATCTGCTGGTGATGTTTGTTTATTGAGCTCTCCATTTGAAGAAGACGGAGCCCAATCTGGAGTGGGAGGGGTCGAGTCTGCGGCAGGTTGTTCATTGGCAGGACTAACACGGTCCTGTCCTGCCTCCGGCGTTGTGGACAATAGGGTTGAGGGAGATACTGAAGCAGCGGCCAACCCAGGGCGTTCAATATTCAAAGGTGTGCGGTTGGGGGAAATTCTCCGGCCAGTTGCTTCGGTACCTGATGGCTGAAGAACTGTTTGGAAGAATAATTGAGGATTAGGATTTGATGTTGATGTTGGGGCCGAAGAGGGCGGGGGATTTGTAGCATTTGAAATAGCAGTTTGAGTCGGTGGTTGTCCAGGCTGATTTACCTGTTGTAGAGGCAAAAATGTCCATCCTTGCGGCAGAGTGAGCCCTTCTGGAAGACGAATGTCTCCCGAGCCAAGTGCGGGGACTTGTGGATTGGATGTGAATTGCCTTTGGCTGCCGGTGGAGGGGATATGTGATGACGCCATAGCGGTAGGGATAGTCGTTGGAGGAGCTGCGGGGAGAGGTTGCTGTGCGATGATTGGCGTATTTATGTTCGCTGCGAGAGCCTGACCGGCGCGGAGCCTGGCCAATTCAGCTTGCAATAACCGGACCACTTGCAGCTGCTCAGCCGTGGTGCGTAAGCTATTTATTTCCTGTGAAATCTGTTGTTCGATTTGGTAAAGCTGTGCCTGGGTATTGTGGATATTAAATTGTGTGTTTAAGGTTGCTTGCTGAGGGTTCTGTTGGACCGGAGGTGGTTGTTGTTGAACAGGTGGTCGCCCAAATCCGAATCCAAATCCGATTTGTTGCGCACCGGCGGGTAGCTGATTGGGATTGGCTGCTGGCGCTGCAGCTGGTGGCTGCCCGTTATGGATCTGTTGCGCGAGGTTTTGGAATAAGTCGCCTCGGCCAGCACCGAATCCTATGCGAATTGGACCGAAGTTGAGAACCCAGGCTCTTGGTCGAGCTTCTCCGGGCTGAGGATGGGGTCCTTGGGCCTGGTTTGCTCCTGGAGCTTGAGGTGGAGCTGCACCGTCGACATTCACCCTCCCCCCAGGAGGTGCGGGAGCTGCAGGCCCCCCGCCAAAAACTCGAGGGGTTGCAACAGGGCGTCGACAGGTAGGGCAATTTTGTTGGCGCTCCAGCCAACTACGTAAACATGCAAAATGGAGAATATGGCCGCAAGGAAGTTTCTTTGGTCGTAATCGATCTGAAGGCCGAGTGGCAGGTCTAGCCCTGGGGGTGTTGCCATTTGGAGGGCCAGCTGGTTGCCAAGGCTCCATATCTTCCCGACAAATGATGCATACATCTCCTCCTGCGATCTCCTCTGCAGTTGCATCAGGGTAACGTTCATTCATATCTCGTGTGGCGTTTCGATAACGGAGGAAATCAACAACGCGCTTCCCGAATGATCTCATTGTAAGCACAACATCTCGAAGAATGTGGATCGGTAATCCATAAAAGGTGAAAAGAATCGCGAAGAAGGAAACGTAAACGACGAGTTTTAGAAAGTCTAGGAGTTTGTTAGCCGCAATGTCACTTGAAAAGGGTGGGATTCAATAATAAAACATACCAGTTACTAGATCAAGATAAAATACCCATCTGCCTTTTTCCTCCCAGCCAGGAACATCAAGCTCCATTTCATCAATGTCGTCCTCGTTTGGCAAATTATTTAGAAATTCTTGAGAGCCCGAGTCGGATTGTTCTCGAATAGCTTCCTCCCTTTCTGCTCTAATCTCTACCCTCCGCTCCTCCATCTTCGCCCGTCTTTGTTGTCTTGTAATATAAATTTCACAAATAGAGATAGCGTATCTCGCGGCGGTTGAGGTTGATAGGATTGATAGGATAGCGAATTCGAACCCGAACATCACCATCATATCCGGTCGGGCCTGGAGGAGTACGGTTCTTACGGCGTATTCGAGCATAAGAACGTTGAATGACATGGCCAGAATGAGGGACACTGCCAGTCGGGTATGGAAAAGGCGGGGGTTTGCAGGCGGCTGTTGTTCGAGTATTTCCACTCGACCCTCTCCGATCCAACCCCAAACCTTGCCAACAAGAAGGCAGACGAACATGACCAAAAACCAGGCTCCCAGTTCACCGCGGAATATGGTCATGGCGAGACATGTTTCAGTTACCGCAAACCATGCCTTCTCATATAACTGCTCCGTTTCGATAGGGCGGAGGGGTCCATATAGCAATCTCTGCAGCCCGTATAACACGAATCCAACGGCCAGTAGACAAAGGTTCGTTAAAATCTAAGCCGAGATAAAAGTCAGTCAAATATATTCTTCCGAATAGAGACCAGCCATGCACATACCATAAGGTTCGCATTGCTCTGAGACAGGTACACGCAGGCAGAATAGAAGTTTGCTCGCTGATGTAGCGCCTTGAGAACCACACCGGTGGCCAGGGCCGTCGAGACCTGTCGAGCAGTCAGTAACATAGCCCGTGGAGTTGAGGAGATAGATATCATACCCCAGCATAAGCTGCCAACCTCATGGCGGCGGGCGCAGTTCGCCTTCAGGCAACTGAGGCGCCAATCTATGAAATTAAAGGGGGGATTAAAGAGTAGAGACTCATGGAAACATAATGTAGACAGCAATAGCCAGAGCCGCGGGGAGTGTTCAGATTGCCCACAGCCAGGTGAGTTGAGGATGATGATTGCGAGGTAAAAAAGGCTTCATTGCATGTTCATGCCAGCTATCATTCTTGACGATGACGGCCGGAGATAGCAACCGCCGGCAACGAAGCTGGGGGAGGATCCTGTCCAATCACAGTCCTGTGTTTGGCCTCAGTGACTAAGCAAAAATCACGTGACGTGTATATCCCCCCAAACAGCCTCTTTGTTGATGCTGTTTCGAAGGTGAAACTAGTATGTATCATTAAAGAGCTTAGCTGATATGTATTTACAAAGATATTCTTTATTAAAGACATCGATAGCTATGAATCAAAGGTAAACATCAGGGCTGTCTCGAGGTGAGGTCGTCACTCCGGTCACGTGCCGTTCTCTATTTAAGCTCTTGCACTAGTCCACAAGCGGTAAGGTGCGGCCGGCCACTACGTCAATGGATTCCTTTCCCGACATTCCATCAACAATCCCGAATATCAAGTTTGGCCCCTTTTACACACCCCTTGTTGTTGTTGTTGTTGTTGAGGCAGCACTCGCAACAACATTGTCCCATTCAATATGGTAAATAAGGTAATTATTGTTCTCTTAAGAGTATTTGCAGGTTCTTTTTCATTGCTAACTTGACTGCTCCAGGGACGCGATAAGCTCCTATCAAACCCCGCGCCATGATGTTTACCGCGACCAAGTTGCAGTCCGCAACCTACCTTTGTGGCGTTTGCCTCTTTTCGATATCTTTTCTCGTCTTCTTAAACTCGTCGATATCTTTCGTGATCACAGACCTAATCAATCTCCCCGCTGGCGAGGGAGATGCTGTTGGTACTCTTGGGTTTGCGGACGAACTATTGGCGCTAGTAGCTTGTCCGGTATGGGGAATGCTATCAGATCGGATAGGAGTTAGATATGTAAGTGCAACTTCTGTTTAATATAGCTGTAGCTGTTGTTTGCGTAGAAGACTCATGCATTTGTCAAGGTATGCACGGCAGGCTACGCAATCATTGCCCTATCACTGGCTCTTTTCGTACAAGCCAGGAATGTCTACCCAGAGCTTCTACTAGGGCGGCTCTTGTTTAGCCTAGGTGGGTCAGCAGTGACCACCATGGTAACTGCCGTTCTCCCAGCCATAACCGCAGGCAAGACTCTTTTGGATAATGCTCCTCCCATCTCGAGCCAGAGTTCTGGAGCAGCTACGCCCACTCCTGCAAGGTCTAACGTATCCCGAAGAAGCTGTGGCCATGTGGCTACTCCGTCCAATTCTTCTGAATTGACGATTACGCCTGTACTTTATCAGGCGCGGCTGCCGTCTCCAAAACCTGCTGAAAAGAAGCCGCAGAGGGGCTCAACCTCGCATTTGGCTGGCTTTGTGGGGATGCTTACAGGTTCCGGTGCTGTTGTTGCCCTGCTGGTTTTTCTACCTCTTCCAGCGTGGTTTGAGAAGTCCGGTCAATCCCCAGCTCAATCTATCAAATTGAGTTACTACATTGTCGCTTTGCTAGCGCTTATAGTTTCCTCAGTCTGTTTCATTGGTCTACGACATCTACCTGATGATCGGTATACAGGGTGGAAGTCAATATTTCGGTCACCTAAGGCTCACTCATCCGAGGGAATTCAAGCTACGACGGCATCAGGATCGCTATTATCGTCGTTAGTGCCCAAGTCGTACGTGTCACAGTTTCGCGCATCGTTTGTTGTTGGTTTTAAGCAGCCAAGTATAGGGCTCGCTTATCTAGGGGGATTTGTTGCTCGAGCCTCAACTGTTGGGATTTCTCTATTCATTCCCCTATATGTGAACCAACATTACAGACATTCTGGTCTCTGTGAAAATGAAGTACCACTCGGAACTGATCTGGGGGAGATCAAACGGTCCTGTCCCAAAGCCTATATCGTTGCCTCGATACTGACCGGAGTTGCACAACTCATCGCTTTGTGCTGCGCGCCGGTCTTTGGCTACTTGTCAGCAAAATCAAAACGACACAACATTCCATTATTATCTGGCGCTCTTGCAGGGATTATAGGCTATATTTTCCTAATTCTCCTACCAACTCCTCAAATTCATGGCCCCGATGGAGGCCCTGTAATATTCGTTGCCATGGCCTTCATCGGAATTAGCCAAATCGGGTCAATCGTCTGCAGCTTGGCAGGTCTCAGTACCCAAGTCCTTGGCCCCGACCACCACAAAGGTACACCCGCGTACCAAACCGAACAGGCAGATGATTTAGTGGACAGCGGAAGCCAAACCTCAGATGAGCGTTCCACACTTCTTCCGAAACATACCTCAACACCAAACGCTGAAAATCTGGTACATCTAAAGGGCTCAGTTGCTGGGATGTATTCCCTGTACGGAGGCGCAGGCATTTTACTGCTTACGAAAGTTGGGGGTCTTTTGTCGGACAAAGTATCTCCCAAGTCGCCTTTCTACATCCTTGCTGGCTTCAACGCAATGCTCTTAGTAGCTGGGATTGGAATTAGCGGATGGCAAAGGTGGAAGTATACTAAGGGAGGTGTATAACTCTGCTTTTATTTTCCAGCCTAGCAGCGGTCTATTCCATTTCTGTCATACATCGGTTTCCCAGCCGTCTTCTTCCTCACTAAGTTGTTCTTACTTCGTAGCGTGGACACACACTCTCTTAGATATACGGTACCAACCAATATAGGCGTCTTCGCTGGTTAGATAGCCTGTTTCATGTAACGGGTCCTTGTAAATAATATCCCGTATTTGACGGCATCCAAGGTAAGATACAAGACACATTGAGCCGTACCAGGATGGCAGACCAAATGGAAAACCAAACACGTCTCAAACGGCAAGCAATGGGTTCTGGAATGAGCCCTTTACCGTCGATTGAACAGTTACGTCATACATGTGCTCCTCCAAGATATTTCCCCCTTGGAGAAGTGGTACTCCATGCTGTGGATCAACACCAACGAATCCATATGCCATTTGGTAAACCAAACCGAGCAACCCTTGAAACGTCGCCTCCCCTGAAACGTTTTAAAATAGGTGGTAAATAAAATATTAAACAAAAATATTAAATAAGCGGCAACATGCAGAGAACATGAAACGAATTTTCTCCCTATCGCTCTGGTGCGGTACGATTGATTCTTGCATGGATATATCTTTTTTTATCTTGAATATCGGACGGGACCCAACCTCAGCGCAAACCCCGCCAACTCAGGGGGCCAAGATATTTTCCAGAACTCAGTAGTTCTAGGACATACGGGTCTGAGAGGTTGTTGCTTTTCCAGTTCGACCTATGTAACCGTATGCCCGTAGGTTTCCATATCATTTTTTTTGTTCGCGCAGAAGAAAGGAATGAGAGGGAAGATACATGAATGAGTACTACATGAAAGAAAAGACAACGGCGATATGCCTTATCCTTCTATAAATTTCTATTTTTGTGGTAGCATTTTTGGAGCAATGAATTTCCCAGCAGTTTGCTCTTCCGCAGCTTGCAGCTGGCTATATACAGACATAGACGCACACATACATGGCCCGCGCATATACGTACACAAAGGGATGAAGAGTAGAAATAGACGCCAGTGTGCATAGAAAGGTGCCAAGTATGGCAAATAGTTATGCTCATAAAAATAAAAAAAGGATAAATAAAAAAAATGCTGGAGAAAATAACATCAGCCCTGGGGGGAGGGGGAAAATTGCAGGGCTACGAAGCCGTTTTCTCCCCCCGAGCTCATCACTCAAGAAAGGGAAATGCAAGTCAACAAAAGAGGCTGCAAAGCACAGAAATGCAAAGTAACTGGCCATATTCTCCGATTCGTATTTAACCTTGTAACAAATGGGCGTTGAAGCTTCTCTACCCCTCTCCTCGTTCACGGCACGTAAGACCATGCACGAAGAAGGTCATGTCCACACAGGCTTCTTTCTGAAGACGGATGGACTGAAAAGGAGCCGTTGCGATCAAGATATTATAACGTGAAAAACATGAAAACAGAGATATTCGAAGCACATCCGACGTCTATTCCTATCGGCTCCGCCTTCTCGAAATGACCTGTGGCTGTGTCCTCAAGGTTTCAGTATCACATCCATGCTCAATAATTGAATATAACTATGTCGTACGAAAAAAAAAAAAAAAAAAAAAAAAAAAA
>PDNB01000307.1:0-23130 GCA_002573585.1 Helicocarpus griseus UAMH5409
TTATATAGTCCAAAAAGCAGCGATATTGCGCTAAACCCGATCGGGATGGCGCTAAACCCTACAGGGCAGTTCCCCATGATACGGTATACCTAGGTAGTCATGTTGAGTCATACATAGTCCGTACTCTACTAATAAAGCTGCAGAGCCACATATGATTGAACAGGGCAGATTGGATGGAGTAAACAGTCATTAAGAGTAGTATCTGTGAATCAGTCAACAGAGACAAAAGCCTCAATTAAAGAATAACAAGGGGAGTTATAGTTGTCTATATAAATCGAGTCTGTGTTTGCTTGCTGTTTACCACACAATACCGCCAATACACTTATATTCTGCTTATAATTCAACACTCATACAGCCTCCATACCATACTATACTCTGCCCCGCTCCTTCGCTGCTGCTCAATCCTGCTGTATAACAACACAAGACTATCTCAACGTCACTCCATTCCTCTTAATCTCCTATTTGTGCGCGGGAGAATATACCAGTCAAACCCAGAGCCCTATATAATACATACGAATACCAGAGCCTGGGCTCGAGACAAACATTGCAAACCACCCACTCGCTGCTGCTAACAAGCTGCCTACCTAACCGTAACTTGCCCCTCACTTGGGCTACCTTATCCCACGTCAGAGTCCCTCCCTATCAAACACGGAAAATTCTAGCCCGAACAAACAACAAAAAACTCAACTTACATCACCACCTCCTACTCATTTCTCTCCCCTATACACACACAAAACAACTTCGACTTCCCAGATTAGACGTCAGACCAAAACGGATATCCGTTCTTACGCCGTTTTCCCCGAAACGAATACCCTTACAACATCATCTGGAATCAAGGAATATAAACCAAGCTATCTATCATCATATCATGGCTGTTCGCGCTCGGTTTGAGAATTCGAATGAGTTAGTACTTTCCTTTTCTTTGCACATTGATCCTTTGGATTTCTACTCTCCTTCTTTCCCTCAATCTTTGAGATTTTGCGTTCTGCGGAAAAACCACGACTTAGCCCTTCTTATCTTTCAATTCCAAAAAGGAAATCTCTGCTCTTCTTCATCCCGTTTCCCCTGGCTAACATTCGAAATGATTTTTCAATTCTTAGGGTCGGTGTGTTTTCGACATTGACTAATTCATATGCGCTCGTGGCTATTGGCTCGTCGGAGAACTTTTACAGGTACGGATATCTCTTTTGCGGTCTTTCTAAGTGACGAGATGGGTTGGGTGGGAATAGGCATTAGGAGTTGGATTGGTTGGTATATGCCTTTGACATATATGCTAGAATTGGGACAGTCCAAGATATTGACGGACGTGGATGCGATTACGACAGGAGCGGGAAAAGATCGAACGCAGTCGATGGGATTGGTTGCATGAAGGGACTTCAAAATGAATTGCTGTGACGTGAACTGGAGTGGCAGCTAACTCCCATTTCAAAAACAGTGTTTTTGAAGCAGAATTGCAAGATGTCATTCCCATATGCCATGTTAGCATTGCCGGTACAAGAATTGTCGGACGATTAACAGCCGGGTAAGCATGAAATAATTACACAACGCCCAATCCGCCCTCATTCGCAATTCATAGAAAGCTAACTCGATTTGCTCTTAACAGAAACCGCAAAGGCCTTCTTGTCCCCACCTCAACCACAGACCAAGAACTCCAGCACCTGCGCAATTCGCTCCCAGACGCCGTAAAGATACAACGGATAGAAGAGCGATTAACAGCCCTTGGAAACGTGATATGTTGCAATGACCACGTCGCCCTTGTCCACCCAGATATAGAGCGTGAAACCGAAGAAATGTAAGGCCTCACACATCCTACAACCTCCCATCTCGAGTGTCTCACATACTAATCCATCCGCAGAATTGCCGATGTCCTTGGCGTCGAAGTCTTCCGCCAAACCATCGCCGACAACGTCCTGACAGGTTCCTACATGTCCCTCTCCAACCAAGGTGGCATCGTGCACCCCAAAACCTCCATCCAAGACCAAGACGAGCTCTCCTCGCTGCTACAGGTACCCCTCGTGGCCGGCAGCGTCAACCGCGGCTCCCCCGTCATTGGTGCGGGAATGGTCGTCAACGACTGGCTGGCCGTCACGGGCCTGGACACCACCGCCACGGAATTGAGTGTTGTGGAGAGCGTGTTCAAGTTGGGTGAGGGAGCGCCTGGTGCGGGTGGGAAGACGGCGCTGGGCCAGTTTGGGAATACGCACAAGGAGAGCTTGGTGGAGAGTTTCTATTAAGTTTTGTCTTTATTTGCTTTTTGGTTTTGGTTTCTGGCTCTAGTTTTTTGCTCGCCCGCTCGCTCACTCGTTTATGCGAGGCTTTTTTTTCCCTTGTTTTCCTTTTTTCACTGCATGAATTGATGTGAAATGGGTGTGGAATGTGATAGATGTGCAAATGGGGTTTTAACGTGTCGTCTTTGTTTATTTTCTTGACTTTTCTCTTTTTTTTCTTTTCTCCGTCTTGTTGTCTATATGTTCATAGGCATAGTCACGGGTAAGGGTTTTTCTTCCTTTTTTTTTTTGTTTAACCTCATTCATAGTTACCTATCCTGCTTGCTGCCAGTCAACTATAAAATAATGGCGAGAAGCGGGCAGTTTGGGGAAATAATGGAATTGTGTATATTTTTCTTCCCCACGAGTTACATGTGCATGCATGGGATATGGTGATTACTACAGCCTTGCTTTTTCTCTTTTGAAATGGAAATGTTTTAAATGTCTAATAGAACTTGAGGCTAGCTGCCGCGGAGGAAATCGTTAACTGTAGAAAATTCAAGTTGGAAGGATTCACCGGAAGGGGGCCGGAGAGGGGGGGGAGGGGGGGGGGGGGGTGGAGGAATTGAAACGTTTATAACTCCCCTTTATACAAGACTAAAACGTAATGCCATGAGACCTTGCTGTCTGATTATTTCGCTCTGTTATGTCAAACGACAAACAGTGGGCTATAGTTAGATGATGATTAGAGATAAAAGAAAAACAAAAAGAAATAGAATGACAAAAAAAAAGTAGATCTGGAATTTATTTTATTTTTCAGTTACTCCGCGTTTTATTTATTTCCCCCAAGTATTTCTGACACCCCCTCGAAACGGGAATCTGGCAATGCTATGTAGTATTGTTGCACGGCTGGTAAATGATATGATAGTACAGGTAGATAGATTTGGAAGAAGTTCGGGGGCAAGGAAGGAAAGGAAGGAAAGAAAGGAAGGAAGGAAGAAAGGGATTCGGGGTATTATAAAATAGACTACGGTCGAAAATGGTGGTGACTTGCGTATTTGCAGGTTTGTGCTGAGGTGTGATTGTGGGTATGGAGTAGGGAGGGGGAATGGGAGGCTGGAAGGTATGTATGTATGAGGTAGATCAAGGACGTGACTATGTGTAAGTAGATATCCAGGAGGGTAAGGGAAGGGGGCGATAAGGTATATGTGCGAGTGCGATGGCTGTAAGAAAGACATGCTAGGTAGACGGCTAAGCGAGTTCAGAGAAGTGGATGGGTGGTTACGGTCGGTATCCCCACCATCCACCACCTGGTTCTATTCCCTATCCCATCATTCTGCATCCCTGGAAGTCCCTTGTGATCTCCGGCTCTTGCTGTGGGAATGTAAACGTACATAGCGGGAGCCCTGACAAAACAGCATGGCGCGACGTGTGCTCAGCGGATACTGTATAATCCAACCGAGCCGAAAAGGCGAGGCAAGCGCACAATACGTTCGATGAGGAAAACAGGATTTCCAGTACTCTGGCACTGTCCGATAAGAGAACTTGAATATTCCACCCTCAGCGATATTGCGAAGGGCTCTCGCAAATTGAATAGAACCGTCGAGCTTGGAAGCAGCAGGAATCCCATCCGAGAGGGGTCCCTAAGGGAATATAGAATCCATACCCTTAGACATCATCAATACTTGTCAAGAAGAACCAGATTCAGGCTCAGCATCTACAGCGAGACGTTTATGCCCTCTATCGTCAGACGGAGAACAGGGCCCTGATTTCCGATGTTCGGAAACCCCATTCAAACCCTTTCCCAGGGCTTCATTTGTACCGTTTGTTTCTGGAGTGGAAGCACCCGACACCCCGCTCGTGTCCATATCCCCATTTTCGTCCATACCAAACTTTGTATCCCCATTACCCTGATCCTCGGAGGCATCATACATTTCGGATGTATCTGCGGGTGGTGGAGGGGGAGGTGGAGGCGGTGCAGGTTCCAGTTCATGTCTCTTGCCCGGAGAAGAGTCTTCATCACTGCCATATCCATTTCCATCGTCTCCATCTCTCTTACGCTTAAGGCTCTCCCAGGCCTTATCCTCCACCGTATTTGTCCCTGACTCTAGAGGTGGCCGGGGAGGCGGAGTAGGAGCAGGAGTGGCTGATTTCTTCCTTTTCGAAGGTGAAACGCCTCCAGCACTAATATCCACATCCAGACTACCATCAGCGTCTCGTTTCCGCTTAAGGCTATTCTCGTCCATGCTCATTGGCGATGACTTTTTGTCCTCTGCCTTGTCCATCTCATCATCCGACATCTTTATATCTTCTTCCATGTCGCTTTCCTCCTCCTTCTTGACCTCTTGTGCTTCTTGTGACTGCGATGATTCAGGCTTCAAAGTCCCATCCTTCGAGCCGCTCGCCGCGGACCTACTTGCTTCCCTCGCCTTCTTCTCTGCCTTTTTCTTTTCGTACGCGCGCTGCTTCACAACCGCCTTGTCAAAGTACTCCTTGCAGTACTTCTTAATCTGTTTTATTTGTTTCTCGCTGACTTTGGTAGGATCGTCGACGCGGTTATTTTTATAATCAGAGTTGACGAGCTTTTTCCCAACCTACAAACATCGTTAGTTCTAGCAAACAGCCCCAAAAATAAATTCTTGATACATACCTCTTTAGCATAACGCTTCAGATCCTCCTTTGGCAGCTTGTGTTTGAATTTATCCATGACGTACTTGACATGAGGGAAGATCTGTACACCGAATTAGTCCAGTTACCACCATCGCGAGACAGACAATGCACATACAGTATTCTCATACAACCTCTTTTGTTTCTCTTCGCTATACGATCGCCACTTCTCTTTCTGCTCCTTTTTCTCCGGAGGCTTCGCGTCTCTAGGTGTCGAGCTAGCCGGAGTCTCTGATTTATCCTGCGTCTTGGGCGTGTTTTCTTTGGCATTCATGATGCCATCGATGATGTCCTGCAAGGCTTTATCTTTGGATTCGGGTTTAGGTGGTGGCGGCGGTTGTGGAGCGGGCGTTGTTGGCCGTTTCCATGTCGTGGCACCCGAGGCGGAATAATAATAGGTCTTTCCATTCGATTCTGCAGCAAACCACCCTTGTGGTAAAGGGTTCGCAAATGGTGGTCGTCGAAATGGTCTCGGACCATGATGGTATGAATTTCGAGGGGGTGCTTTGCCATTCCGAAGGGCAGCAGGGGCACGGGGTGCTTCGATCGAACGTGACCGGGACCGTGATCGGGATTTCGACCTAGATTTGTTCTTTCCATCGTTTCTACTTGACTCTCTCCGTTCAAATTGATTTACGGTAGGAGTGTTGTTCGTAGCCGCTGGATCCCTTTTCATCCGGGGAATTCGATAACCAATTTCGAGTGTAGACCAAGCCTCCAAAAGGGCCGTTGCTTTCTTCTCCACGCGTTCATCACCACACTCGGTAAGCGGTTTGATAGTCGCTTCGATTTTCGAATCAATGATCTTGTTTCTGGTGAGCCGCGGGAACCTATTAAGGATATCGACAATCTGTAGTACGACATTGAAATCGTCTTTCCAAGCGCTCAGCTGGGAATTGAGAATCTGGTATCCGTGCATCTTCACGACACGGTTAATTACGCGCTCATCATCGCAGCGTTGTATGCGGCCAAGGAGCTTAACAGCAATCCACTTCTCTTTGCACTGCATGAGACTAGCCATGACCTTGGTGACACCATCCTCGTCCAATGACTTGGGCTGCACACTGTCAACATACTCTTCATCATCCTCGCCAGTCTTCTTTTTGCGCGGCCTTTTTGCGACGGCCGTATCCCAGCCATCCGGATCGTCGATACCCAAGGCTTCAATGGTCGCATTGGAGAGCTTCGTCGCACGTTCAGTCTGTGTTTTACCACCAATAAAGCCCGTGCAGTTTGGCTCCCCGCAGTAACATGGCTGTGGATCAGCACCGTAGCGGTCGACATTGTAATTGAACACCAGTTCCTCGCCAGCCTTGATGTGCCGTTCGGCAAAAATACCCATTCGAAGCTTTTCGCCCACAACCCACTTGTCAACATAACAGTTGGGATTGCACGAATGGTTACAGAAGCGTCCAAGATTTCCTTTTTTCGTGGCATCGACAAATTCTCCTTTGCTGAGGGACATGAAGTAGAAATGCTTGATCCCTTCCTCGTCATAATTAATCATGCGTCTCCGAAAATTCGCCTCGTTGATGACTTCGCCTATATACTCGAAGATGAACTGGTGAGGTCGTAGGTCGGAATCAGCACGTAATCCATATCCTTTTTTCTCGGTCTTGATGACCGTCACGTTGGCGTATTCTTGTTTTTGAAATCGTTGATTCTGGCAGTCATCACCGCAGCCACAGTCCCCAACACACTCCATCTTCGTGGCTCGATTAATGCAATCGGAATCTTCTCCGCAGGCTCCATTTTTGCCAACCACAGAATCTGAAAAGTCTCATCAGCAAGGGATATTTGGGGATCCGAATGGAAACTCCGACAAAAAAGGAGTGTATGCGGCAATAGAGCTCAACAAGAACAAATATTGCACGACAAGCGAGGAAACAGGAGCATGCCAAATGTATTCTATCTTGTATCCTTCTCCGCATTGTTTCACGCATAATTATGGATGGAAAAAAAAAATGAAAAAAAGAAAAAGAAAAAGAAAAAAGAATAGCTTACCCCACTCTTCCGTACAATCGCATTCCATAGCATGTTCCGTATAACCCATGTATTTACTCGCATACGTGCAACTATCCATAAGTTGGAACGTGGACGTAGCTTCTTCAGTGCTGTCTGGCAGATGATTAAACAATGGTGCTGCTCGAGGAACCACCTTTTGCGAAGATGTACGAGCCAGCTTTGGCGGTTGCCCTGGCTCCAGTTTGACGGTTATGGAGCCAGCCACTTTCTCTTCCGGCAGCTCATCTTCGCTCTTTTCAGTCGGAGAGCTGGTCTCGCTTTGAGATTTTGACCTAGATGAACTTTTGGCGGGGCTGGCCTTTTTGACAGATACCGTACCATTGGCATGATCGTCCGCGGAGTCTGTCGCTGCAATATTATCTATTGGGGTGCTGTCTGGCGAATTATCGCGCTTGATTTTCATGGCAGTCACCGCGTCGGCCACCGCCTCCGGTTGGACGTCCTCATCGTCATGGCGAGCCATGATCGAAAAGAGGACGACAGGGGAAAAAAGGAAAATGTGGGGTTTACAGTGTTTAAAGTATCAAAAGTTGTGTTAGTAACAAGTATTCAAAAAAAAATTAGAAGAGAGATTCGAAAAAGATCTGCGATCGTGTTTCCTTGACGTTGGGTGTTGCCGTCAAATGCCGCGGGTGGTGAAAAATTGAGTTGGTTGCTGAGGCGGCCAAGGTGTTGTTTCGAAGAAGATTTGATTGATTGATTAACACCCTGTCAATGAGCGGCCCAGTGAGGTGAAGAAATGCCAGGCTCCGACAAGCAACAGATGCAGCCACTACCCCAACCCGGACTGTCTGGATGATGGCAAGACGTGGTGCAGACCCGCGTTCCCAGCCGATGAAGGGAGAATGATAGAATCGAAGAATGGTCGGCCAGTGGAAGGTGAGGTTTGCGGGTGGAGAGAGCGGCGGGGCGTGGAACAAACACCCGTGGTGCGTGGACGGAGGCGGCGCTGTTGGTGGCCCGTGGTCTTGGCGCAATGGCGGCGGGATATTGGGGGTAACGATAATGCAATTACCCAGGCGTCAAACAACGGCCCAGCAAGTGCTGAAGTGCCGGAGTGATCACGTAGACCGACTAAGACCACAGACTGGACATGCACCCTTTTTGCAACTCCCTTAAAAAAGACAAAGGACGGAGGAGACGGATGTGTAGGGAAGAGATGCCGCACAGCGGACAGATAGATAGACTGCGCTGGAACGACAGCAGAATCAGCCCCGTCTAACGGCTCTCTCTGTGAAGACAATGCAATCTCTTGATCCCCTTCTCTTTCTCAGCAAGGATTGCCTGAATTATCGCTCACTATGGCGAGGGAGGAATGATTCAACTCCGGGTGGAGGACAAGTGACTGTTCTCATGAGGATTTTGAGCCTCAAAAAAATTGATGGTCGCTGCCTTTTCTCCCCTAACCGAAGTTCGGGAAGCAAACAAGAACACACTGGCAGTTGGTTTAAAATGAACCCGTGGATGCCATTATTAATCTACTGTGTTTTCTATCACGGAAACTCTGCAGTGACGGGAGGAGTAATAGGACGACAGGATGAAGAGGGATAGATGAGATGAGAGTGATGAGGATGGAAATTATATGAACCGGGAGACATTTTGGGTCGGGGTGCGTGGGTAAAGGCGGCCAGTGGGTGGAAGCAGCAGTAGCCCCCCCGAAAAAATCTCTACGGTCTTTCCCACCCAAAAATGGCCGGTTTGCCTCGTTTCCCGCGCTACAAAGAATGAAGCTTACTATGGCACAAAGTCCCAAGGATTCGACTCTTGCTGTAACCATTCCCCAACGCGTCATCTTGAATAACAATAGGCCAATAACTTCCCCCGCGAATATATTCCTTTTCTTCTGGCCTGGCCATTTTAGCCCTCAGCTTCGGCAATATCTCTCCTCTAAGCCATCGCTATCAATCACCTCGAACATTCAACAACACATGACACTGGCCCGGCTGTATTAGTCATATATAGCTGGATCTTCTATTATTGCTTGGACATCAGAGGTACCTAGTTAAGCTTGATTCGGAAGCAGTCGAGACTGACCATCATTAGCTAGCACCTTCGGCGTAGTACGTTCCCCCGCTGGGATATTCCCGTGTTAGCGATTTTCCTCTTTCTGGCAATCATAACCCCAAATAAGACTCCATGTCGAGTAGCCAAGCCATTAGGACGGCACAGACAGAACAGGCCAAGGCACACAAAGTCTACAGCAAAGCAGACAGAAATCAAACAGCATCTTCATAGGCTTACTATTATCCCGACCGGCAATCGCTTGCAAAGAAACGTCGTTGTCCTCGGCGGATCCGAATGACGGAGTAACCAGTAGTAGTATGTAATTGCCGTGACTCCTCCCTCCCCCGAATGAGGAGTCGAAAGAGGGCCGCTCCACGACCCAGGCAAAGGGAAAAGAGCACATGATTCCGCAGTTCAGAAGAAGATGACCGCAATATCTCTAGCTACAAACGACATCAATGCACCTCGTCAAAAAAAAGCGTATGTCTCTGGTTGTAAGATCTGATTTGAGGAGCTCCCCCGCATCGAAATGTAAGCTGTAGCGTCTAGCACAAAATATCCTAGTGCCTTGCAAATGGGACGTGGAGTCGACAACCAGGTTATTTCGAGTAAATCACCCAAGTCAACGTGGCCATACGTCGCACCGCCATAGTAAGTTGGGATACCCGCAGGGTGCCACTGCAGAGTCAGTTTGATAGGAATAACGTTGCTGTAGTGGCTCCCAGAGTCAATATGCTCTATGCTCTGATTTATATAAACCATGGCACGGGCAAAAAAGTGAGTTGGCGTGGTACGTTCTTTGATACGATTTCTACTTGACTGTCTGTAAAAGCCAGCGTCGGACTAAGTATCGTGCACACCGCTCCAGACCCCGCCATTTGAGAATGGAGAGACAGTTCAGAGTTCAGCTGCAAGAACGCATCAGTCAAGGAAATAATAATGATAATAACCCCAGACCCTCTGACGGAGTAAATTAAGAAGTATGTGACGATTCCTCGGAGGAAAAAGCGATCTTAACAATACGGTCAACTGGCTGAGCTTTCTTTGCAGTTTTGCTTAATTCGGTGCAACAGAACGGAACGTGCCACACTTATCGAGTGAACCGTGAATAGGCGTGTTAGAAAACTGTCAGTCACTCATGTTCCTTTTCTATTAGCTCAAAATTCTTGCTGCGCCGTTGTGAAAGAAAGGATATACACTGTTCCAATGGCTTTGACAACAAGAGGCTGACAGAACCAGAGGTGACTGGCGGCGGGAGACGGGCACGATCGACGGTGCCGGGAAGCTGATGGCAGGGAATAACTGGATAGAAAAGCACGACGAAGAAGAAGAAGCCATCGTGGATGGAGCCATGAGATTGGGCTGATTCCTGACAAGGCGGTTCTGCATTCTGACAGGTTAAGCTGGGTGACAGTCACGGGGAATTGCCGTTGGCCCTGGGCTTGGAGGACCGTGTTTGTGCGGACGACACACCATGGATTTCGCGACGCAGAAGAAACTATCACACGTCGACATTATCGTCGGGAGTGGCTACTGAACATGATCTGAAAATTGGGACACAGGAAGAAAACGACAAGCAGGAAGAAAGGGCATAAGGAGGGAGATATCCGAAACTGCTGCGGCGAGATCCGTGCTCCAACCAATGCAACCAGAACCCCGCCAAGGATGAAACAAGAACTTTTCCCAACGGCCGCGTCGAGGGGGCTTTGCTTGACTTACGAGAGGCGACATTGAAGACCAATTACGGTCAATGAAGGCTTTGAAACGACCATCAGGGTCAACACGAGTGGCCAGCTGACTTGAAATCGCGCCGCCTTGAGGGAGCTTCAACGCCAGATAGAGAACCGTTGGTGTGTGCGCAGGCAGGTCTTGCAGCCACGTTCTCGATCGCAGGGAATCAATCCCAACTGTGAGTCCAGCCCGGTTCGATAGACGAGCAAGTACGTACCTAGCGTGTTCGGTGCAGGCCAGAGCGCATGGCAGTCCGAAGTTGTTGCGATGAATGAAGCAAAATACTTACTGATGTGAGTTTGATCGAGGTGGGAAGACGCAGGATTTTGATATGGGATATGTAAGTTATGTAAGTAATGTTTGTAATAACAGTACGTATATTACGCTATACATCAGATCGATACTGACATGGAACCAAGTCGCAAATCTTTCTATATTTGAACACGGACGACGAAACAACAAACAGCATATATTTATTCATTATTATGATTATTATTCAGTAATGCTCATGCTGATCATATAGCAATGACGGTTTATTAAGCTACAGGGGTGCATTGCCAGATATCTTCTTTTGTCTCCAAAGCAGTTAGTCCCCTTCCAAACTCTGTGTTATGGCCCTTTTCCTCATTTAAATTAATACATTCTCGCAGATTGGCCGCCGTCCCGCTCTGCCGCTCGGTCTTTCTGGTCTCCTCGCGTATTTCTTTTGTTCCCTGCCTTGGGAATGGCTTGCAGCCAGCTGGCTTCTGAACATCCAGATTTGCCTGATGGTTTCTATATTCTCTCAAGCCCAGCCAAGGTGAAGAGTCTGAGGACACAATGGTTAGCTATGGATGATCATGCCGCCTTCAATTCTTCTTATCCTGATGTGGCTGATATAGAGTTAGGAAGCCAGCGGCTGCTGATACACTGAAGGTAATATACGATACAGGATACGATACTCATACGGAAACATTACATTCAATATGTTACGCCTGTTACATATCATTATCCTCTCTACTGCCTGCCTTCTCTGTCTGCGTCTCTGTCTCCATCTATCTCCATTTCATTCTCCTCCCACTTGCTCTCTACTGCTCTCTCCTGCTCTGACTACGTTGTTTCATTGTTGTTTGGTTGACAGTGGCTGACGCTGCTGCTGCTGCTGGCCGCTCCGCTGTGTTGTCGTTTCAAAGCTCATGCTTGACGATTGCAACATCGCATCCCCGTCCAATCCCTTCCCTCGGTTCTTTGTTTTGTTCTCCTGCAGCCTGCAGCTCAGCCTGCACCTTGTTCGCCCGTCTTGCCTGCATGAAGCCATTCCACGACCCCTCCCCTTTCCTCTGTTCCCCTCCAATTAATGCCCTCGCTGGCTCTCCACTCAATCCGCTAACCCATAGTGTTCCTGTCGTGTCAACCTGACTCTGAACCGGTTCAAAAAATCAAAAGCATGTGGATCTGATCATAGACGCCAAAACCGGAGCAAAAGTAGCAGGGTCGAGACGTCAACGGGGATATCAGGTTAAATCAGTCCTCTTGTCTTCTGTGAGATCTCCAGCTTCAGGACAGATTTTCGTGTACTTGCGCATAACACCAAGGCTGCATTCCTTTTTGCAGCATGTTACCGTATGGTGAGAATAATAGTACAAAGTACATCGACTGAAATTCTCCTCGCTTTCAATTCCTAGTCCCCATTCAAGCCGCTATGATGACGGGCCCTCTTTTAGCTCAAGGTCTCCATTTATTCTTCCCGACACCAGGTCTTCCAGACTCACTTCAAGCCTTACTAAGGTCCACACGCTGCTTTGGCTCCTATCGCATCTATCTTGCACAAGTTCCAAGACTCCAAAGGGAGGGAAGAAGACATATTAAATCCACGCGTGCCACGCGTTCAGGTCTCGTTTCGCTCACTTCTGAAAGAACATCACGTTTTCTGCGCGGCGGGAAACCCATATGCACTCTTGTGGCGGCCAAAAGACGTAATAACGCGGATCCCAAGCAAGCTACATACGAATGCCAGGATGAAGGACAATCGGCGATTTCGGGCTAAAATACTTCCTAGCCTCCGTTTAGGAGGAAAGACTGACCGTTCGATCATTCAACAGCAAAGAGCCAATGCACGCCTTCTTCAGATCATTCCATAGGTCGAACGTCTCTTGTTATTGCCCATCAAGCAAGCGGGCGGATATGTTACTATTTCAAGCATCTCCACCTCCACCAGCCACAACCAGATTTCAATATCTTGTTCTTACCACAACCTTCCCGTGTCGTGCCTAGGAAATAAAAGAGCGTGATATCAGGCCTGAACAAACTAGTAATGGTTGACAAAACAGTGGAGTGGACAACCCGCAATAACAGTGTTTATTAATATTCTGCAAGCTCCCTCAGGCAATTGTGATCTTTGCTATATTCTTTATCTCCATACTTCTTTATTCGCCAATTCCCTGCAAGAAGGTGGATGTGTGCAACGTCCTTCATACCTCCGACTGACAGACAGGTAAAGAGGAAGTATTTCAAGCTACAGCAACCTGAGTCAACCTTGCACATCTTTCTTGCAGCAACATGGATCATCCTGATGGGACTTAAAAAGATCAGATGTTTCCCGACTTGTTTTGGTTGCCAATCGCGATTTAGACTGCTTGGCATAAGACGCATAAGGCCCTTCCACTGGCTCCGTTGGCGAGCTTTGCAACCTATTTGGGCCAAATAATATCACATACTACCTTGTTAATAGGTATATTAATCGAGCCAGTCGGGCCGGGTGGTGGCTGGGTAGCCTTGTCAGTTGTCGGTTCCCAAGAAGGTAAGTTTGTGCTCCCAACCCTCTTCCGTGTTGCCTTCTTTTCCCTTCTTTTTTACCTGTGTTCTATTTTGGTCTACTGGAAGCAACAAAGCAAGAGGAATACTCATCTTCTGTACCAATGTTGGTCTTTTTTCCCTGACGAAAGAAGATGATTGCTGGGGTTGATACGTATTTATATCCTGTACCGTACTGTATTGTACTGCTGTGTGGTGTATTGTATTAATTTTCCTGCTGTACTATACTATACTGTAACTTTGCTTGCTGACGTTACCTTACCCATACGCCTTCTTAGTGTTTCCCGTCCGTCCCTCGACTTCTCTTCCATCTCTTCTTCTTCTATCACCACCACCTTCTTTTGTTCTTCAACTTCTTCTTCGCCTCTCCCTCTCTCTCCCTTCCCCTCCCCCTTCTTCGTTTTCTTTCCCTTCCCTTCCCTTTCCCTTCCCCTTATCCCCCTCTCTTTCTTTCCCCTTCCCTTCCCCTTCCCATCCTTCGTTTCGCATCTCTCTTTATCCCTTTTACCGGGTCAACGCGGCATTGAGAAAGGTCCCAGTGCTGACATTGTCTTCTGCCGATGCCGTTGTCGATACTCTCCTTAGACTTCTTTATTCTGCCCCCCGATTACTTTATATCCTTTGTCAACGGCCAGCATATCCCTCCGCGTCGACCCTGCCACACGCGCGCGCGATTCCTATCTTTATTGGTGCTGTGAATGTTGCTCCATGTTTACGGAACGATTAGCCAATTCCCCTCACGATCACGATTATCCCGACGGCGACGACTTATAATCGGTACCTGAACGTTTTCACCACCACCTTTTTCACGATAGCACCATTCGTTTTGCCTTTTGTCGCGTATCCGCGCGCGACCCCACGTTCACTCAGTCATTCATTTCGGGCCCACATCCTGCGCATGCACCCCAATCTCGACTTTGCATCAATTGCCCGATTCTGTTTTGGGAGGTTATTTTGTAATTTTGGTTCTCTTGGATGCCTTCTGTCACCGTTTTCCACTCGTCCCGATCTCGCCGTGGCTGGAGATCACCCATAGATAATCTCGGTTCCCCTGGAGCTATCTATACCGCTCATACAGGTCAACTATATTCCCTTTTTCCAGCAAAAGGAGAACAAAGTGCATAAGCTCAAGACAGCAAGTGGTATTGATTTGGTTGTTCTCGGTCCATGAACCCTGGATATGTCGAGTCCAGCCGATAAGTCATGGTCAGACGAGGAGAAGGTACGGCTCGAAATGTCTTATTGTTATCTTATGACCTGGGCCGGACATGCTTAGATGTCGATTTGAGCTTGACGCATGGCGGACTGATCATTGGTGTCTTTAGACCTATCTCCTTACAGAGATTATCAAAAGAGCTGGTATCCCTCCAGCTTACCTCTTCAACATGATATTGGATCACCAAATCAACCCCGCCTTTGAGGAAATCCCGCTCCCTACAGGTATGACCTTCCAGACAGTGTGGCCAGACATTTTGCGCATTTGATGATTTGGAAGATTCGCCAGTTTAGCAGCATTATTCCAGTTCCCATGCGTAATAATGTAGCATCACGGCTGATGCTAACATGAGTTTGTAGGGCGTTCTCTTAATGCATGTAAGGACGCGTATGGCCAGATGGCTCAAGAGTATCGGCACCTTCCGTCACACAGACAGAGCCTTTCTGGTCCTACCGCTCCGTTGCAAATGTCCCCGGGAGATAGAAAGCGTCCTCTTCCTGCGTTGCAACTGGAAAGACCCCTGCCTGGTCATCGCGCAATCCAGCCGAAACCTATACCAGGCGGAGGTTATTCTAGTGCACAAACCCGAACGCCGCAGCATTTATCTCCTACTGCTGATAGCCATATGTATAACGAACCTCCACGAAAGCGAGGACGACCAAGTAAAGTGGAAATTCAGCGACGTAACATGGTGGCACAAGCTCGAGGGGAAACGTATCCTCCTATGAATCTAGCAAGGCCCGGAATCCATCCGGCGCCATCAGCGCCAACACCAACGACAGTTGAAACTCCAACGTTACCTGCGATAAGGCCGCAGATTATGGGCAGTCCAGTTTATGGCAGCCAAGTGCAGCACACAGATGCTTTGGGCTCACAGACACAAGATATACAAGTACATCGAGCCCCACGAGCGCAGAGTAGCGCGAATACTGGAGTTCATGCGGGGTTAACACCAAATTCGGGGCCTGGCGAGTCAACGCCACGTACAATCGTGGAGACCCAAGCACCCCCAGCACCAACGTCATTACCGCCTTCATTTAGAGGCATCAACCAATCAAGTTCCGTAACTTCCAGTCCTAGGCCTGAGACCCCACGTGTTTCAAGCACCACAACAGTCGAAAATGGAGGAGATATCACACCGGCCTTCGCTGGGCCAAGAGGGGGGAACACATCATGATATATGAAATATGTCTGGCGCGAATTTATATGCAACGAGTCTTATTGGTCTGGCCAAAATTCAAACAGCAAACGACGTTCAAGGAGTTATGTAATTTGGATGAAAAAACGGCCCCCCTTGCATAGACGAAACACAACGAAGTCACGTATGAGGTGGACATCCTAGGCTAGTCCACACTCAACTCTACGACGCATTACTTTGCAACCTTTTCATTTATTGTTGGAAATTAATAACGAGGAATGGATTTCTTTCCAGTTATACCTAAGCTATTTTGTCTATCGTCTGCTGGTGGCCCATATGATGGGAATCGATTTTGTCTCATCCTCTTCCCGCTTATCGTCGAGTATGGCGCTTTGACAACACGTGGTTGCCGATTTCCGGAGCGTATGGTTGCGCACCTGATGTTTCATTTTTTTTAGCGTTGCAGAAGCAAAGATTCCAGGGGCGTGGAGCGCTCGAAAACAAGCCAAACCCATCACTTCCCAATGCCGTCAGTACTAACTCACGCTTAGGGTACTCAATCGGCCGCACAGCAGCAGCAGCAACGTTTGTTTCGCCATTTTGATACTATACAATCATTTGATTTCCTATCTACATGTTGGTTCATCTCTCAGCCACTTACCACTCGCTCTTTCAATCTCTCTTTTTTCTCTCATCGATTCGTTTTTTCTTTTTGGTATAACTTCGCTTCTAATGATATGTATGGATACATGAACTTACTGACATTGTATGATTGTCAATGTATTTTCGCGTCTTATTTTCTTATTTTCCAGTTTTCTGTTGTTTCTGAGGCGTGTAGAAAAGATTCCCGTCCTTTTCTCAATTTCTCTTTTTTCTTCTCTGATTTGGTCTGGCGTTTTTTTGCAGAGGTGTTTCTATACTTTGTAATAATATATGACATTTACAGTTTTCTCTTCTATCCAGCATTGTGTATATGTCGCTCAAGCACAACCATCTCTCGCAAGCCACAATGTATATATGGCTGTTGGACATCTTCAGATTTGCCCTTTTCCTTCTCCCCTTAAGCGCTCTCAGCATCTACCGTAATTTCCAGGTTCTAAACAATAAGCTACCCGTACAAACCCAGTCTTATTTATTACCTCATAACCCGCTTTAATACCACTCGCACCACACCACACGATTCCTTTGCCGCTCAACCCCCTGCCTCGCTTCCATCTCTCTGCCATCCATCTCCCGACGATCAAAACATGCAACATGTTCTGTTCCTACATTCTGATTCCGGGGGTAGTTCATCATTTGCTTCAGGCCCTTCCGTTAAATCTGTTCCCGAATTCGAGAACTGGTTGGTCCGGTCCGCAATTTTTGGTACCCCCAAACCCCCCCCCCAACAACATAACATACATATTATTACATACAAAGTTCAAGTGGGCGGGGGGAACCCGGGAGCGGGGCACAACTAACCGCCTACGGGTAACGGGAGGCGGAGGAATGTTTGGATTGACAAAAAGCACCGCTTAGAAAATTGATAATAATATAGACATCCCTTTCCTTTTTACTTTTTGTATTCTGTTTATATTTCCAACAAAGTCAGGAAGGTAGTTGAATGGTACTATATTTTCTACTTCTATTTATAGAATTTAATCTACGTATGGAAGAAGCGAAGAACAGCACAAGGAAAGGCCTTTAACCTTTGTTAGGGTGTGATAGATCGGGGATGCCGATGCATACGTACGGAGTACTGGAGATGCATTATCCCGTACACACATATATTGGGCTCTTAAGCACGGCGCTTACAAGTGCTATTGAAGTATGAGGATTGAGAATACTCACAGGCAGAGATGTACATGTAGAAGCTGAGGTTGTTTTGATGCAAGTCATATTCTGCTAGTGGAAGTCATATTGCGTTAAGCAGGAAGGAATTGCTGAGAATTAGAGCTATCAATTACGAAGACTGACTTTGTTCATTCATAACTTTGAATATTTGCATATTATATGTGTTAAAGAAAGAATACATGAATCTTTTGATACTATGCAGCACTGAAAAAAAGGAAGTCTTACTCTTTCAGCATACGAAAATGACACAAGGCTCAATTAAAAATCAAAATTTCAAAAAAATAAATATAAACCAAGAAGAAAAATGATCGTCAGGTACAAGTGCTTTATCTTTTCCCTTCCCTACCCTTGTCCTAGTTTTTCATCTAGATTAAATACTCCGAAGGGGGACAAACATAGGGAGCGAATTCTTCCGGTCGTCGCCAATGCAGCTACTTACTGGAAAAAGGGAAGCTCCGCACCTAATTTGTACTACTCTTTTCACCTGGGCAAAAAAAAAGCATTTTTTTCTTTCTTCAGGGATATTCATGTAGATCGATCTTGCATTTCCATTTTATCCCTCTTCCCTTTTTCCCATTTTTTCCCCCCTTTGCTAAAAATAAAACGTGTGGATTTATTCTCCTTCGGAGGTATTACGTACGAATGGGGAGTCGGGGACCGGGGAAGGGAGCCTTGAGAGGAATTTATGACTTGCAGCATTAGCCTAGCTAGCCTGGGCGGATAAATTGAATGACAGATCTAACTTATTTATTTCCGTCATCTGGTAAAGTTATCTGATAAACGCTTCAACTGCGCTATTCCGTGCCTCGTTTCTCTCTTAGTAAACACACAGCAAATAAAACAGCCACCAACCGATCATCCATCCAACCGAGTTAACTATTAACGGCAATGAATGTACGGGTACAGGTGTACGTAACTATTGACAGCGTACCTGCATAAGTGAACATCATCACCATCATCCTGCTTTTCACGTAGGACATAACATGCGAAAAGGGGCGGACGGCAGTAACGAGTTTTTCAACCGCTCATTCCACAAGTATTATTTTTTATGATTTGCTAGTCTTCTCGGAAGATTCTTTTTTTCAGACAGTATATAATTACGGGGTGCATACATGTTGCATGAACTATCTACTTTCTACATAATAACTGCATACACCCCTCATACATATGCGCCTAGTATATGAGGCGTCTTTAAAATGGTCGGCGATAATGTATAAGTGTATATAGCACAGGGGATATTTTCTATTATCCTCAATATAGTTCTCAGAAACGTTGCAGCTTCTACAATCTGCAATGATGATTATTCTATCTTTTAAGTCTTTCTCAAGAAACCGGAAAAGCGTATATATATGCAAAGTATGTAGATTAAAATAGGCGCCCGGTAAAATCCGAGATCTTCTGGGAAATACCAATACGCGGAGAAGTATGCCTGTAAAATACAATTTAATACAGTTGTACGGAGTTTTGGTACTGTGTATTTCAGTACAGTATGTATCAACCACAATCCCTCTTCATAACAATCAGTTTGCATCGACACATCTATTATAATCTGTATAACATGACATGAGTATTCCGAAAACTGTTCGACCGAGAGAAAAACTGCCCTAGCATTGCCCTCTTCATCATATGAAGATGGTAGTAACAGAAAAAAAAAGGTAAATTTTGAGCTGTTAGACATATAGATACCAAGTGCTGACAGCTGTACTTTGATATGCGCAAGAAACATACATACATACACTTCCGGTTTACATCCTCCGCAAATTGCATGCGCAAAACGTCATCGACATACTACTACTGTACTATCAATCATATTTCGATTTTAGATCGAATTCCAATCGGACAATCCTGCGCCCGCTCCCCGCCATTCAGTCAACAGGCAGACAGAATTGGCTTTCCCAGGGTCTCTTGGAAAGACGCGCGTTGCCAGATGCACCGCGGTATCGTCCCCGAGGGGAGATTTGATTGAAAAAAATGATAAGCCGAAACGGAAATAAACATAGCTGAATTCGAAATCACAATGATTGCAATGCATGTATTTCGTCCGTCTTGTAACAGTGACAATCGATTGATTTAATTAGACTTTCAGAGGACAAGGCACTGGGCAGAAAAGAAAAATTAGCAATAGGAAAGAAATACTATGAATTCCATCCGTGTACGAACGGCGGAGTGCGAAATAAACAAGAAGAGGGCAACACATGGCTAGGCTATATGCCTACTATCCCCACGAAGAACCGTCCATGTAAGGAAAACAAGAATAGAATAAGAGAAAGAGAAAGCTCCTATTGGCACCCCCACGACAAGGGAAGGGAAGGGGGTCTTATCCCATACCTGAACTAAACACATAATGGAAACATCAAATAACAAATCAATTCCTTGTTTTTTGTCTCTATGGCTCTCTCCGTCGCTTATTCGTATCATACTATACCGAATATCAAACAAACGTGGGGGTAAACGCGCAAAGGGACAGACCAGCAGTAAAACAAAGCCAACAAAAAAAGAGAGAACCCTGAACCTCAAACGGTGCCCGCAATACTCAAATCCCGAATCTCCTGCAACACTTGCTCAACCCGGTTATCCAAATGGCCCTGGGCATACTGCTCTCTTGTATCCGAATCCAAATACTGCTGCACCTGTGCCATGCGAGAGTATGCCTCAGCACAGAACCGCAGCTGGATCTTCACAAGGGCTTCAAATGACGGGTCCAGGTAGGGGACACGGAGGTCGATGAGTTGTGGTAGCTCATTGAAGAGTTGGTCGTTGAGTTGCTCGTAGGCCTGTTTTGCCATTTCAGCCTCCTTTTCGGCACGGGGCAGCTTCGTCACGTCCTTGTCGGGCTTCTCTACGAGTTTTTTCACTTTAGCGCGCATTGCGTCGTAGTCGAGGAGTTTGTGGTTGCGCTTTTTGATGCATTCGTTTATGTCGGGGAAGTAGGCGCAGAAGCGGGATATTGGTTCAAGTACGGTGGTTCTGAGATAGGAAAAAAATTAGCGCCACGTTGAACATTGGCTGATAGAATGGCAGCGGTAGTGCAGGTACCTATAAGGTCCATCAAGTGCCTTGATCGTTTCCGCGTCGAGATCCTCGACGGCTTGCTTGTAACTCCTGCTCACGCCATCTTTCGTGCCCGCATCGCCGTAGAATGCATCTATCGTTTCAGCAATGCGCATTTGCGATGCCGTCATAGCTACCAGCGCATATTAGCATGAGTCTAGCACATTTGACAGATTATGAAGGGAATATACACACCTCGCAATGAATCCAAATATCCCTTGGCCTCCTTCTGCAGCCGGTTCGCTGCGGATTCCATGGTCCGATAGCGTCTATATCAGGAACATTACGCATGAGTACAAACACTTTGCTTTCGTTTGACCCAAAATCTCAATGTGACTCTCATCATTAAACGGACAAACATGCAAAAAGTACATATGCATACCTCTCTTCAATCTCATAGTCGCGATCACTCGTCCGCTCCACATGCCCTATAGATCACAGAATGTAAGCATAAAGACAGAACGAACGCTTTCAAAGGCAGGCAGAGGGAAAGCAAAAAGGAGACCCACCCGTCTTCATCATAACCTGCGTCGTCGCCCGATTGACATTTTTCTTAAACCCTATACGTGACTCGATGTTAGCATATCCTTCAAAAACAATCATAGCCATCCCTTGAAATCCCAGCTTGAATTTATCATATATCATATTATCAACCCACTCCATCATTTTCCTCATTTTCACATCCTTTCATCCACCTTGTGCAATTACTCTCCCCCCACCAATCAATCATTCAACAACCAACAAATGAAATTGACCACGTACCAGCCCAAGACATGTTTGCCAACAGCACCTCAGCTCAACACACAGTTTTACCGCAATAGAATCAAAAATCCCTTTTTAGGATTACTCGGAAGAAAAATTAGGCGGCAAGAATAACACCGGGAATACGGGGCCGGGGGGAGAACCGTCAAGCGCAGCCGAAAGGGTATATATATATATATGCGGTACGTGTAAATTCACCCAGTGATCGGATTTTGCGCTTTGGATCGCAACCGTATGATTTCCCTGTCCTTTTCGTTGTCGATTTTTGATGTCTCGCGAAATTGAATTTAGTTGGCAAGTAGCGGGGGTGGGGCGGACGAGGGTTATCGTTCAAAGGAAGGCGGTGGACGCGGGGTAGGATGCGTTGGGTGTAGCTGGGGAGGAGTTTGAGAGCGTGTTTATGTCTCTATGTCCTATATCTGGGCTAATTAGGTGTGGGATGAGAGATACAGTTTCGATGTCGATTGGGCGGGTGAGAGGTTCTTAGAAGATTCGACAATGTTCGCGTGTGGGTTAGGGCTGAGATTGCAGCTGGATAATTCCTAGGGGTAGTCAATAAAATCAAAAAGAGTATCGTTAAAGAGAGCGTTGTAATCTGGTGGTCGGTTTTGTTTTGGCGTGTGTGTTGTTGACTGTTGACAACCTCTGGATTGAGTTTTGATATGATGATGATGTCTGATGGTGATGGAAGTTGGATGACATTGACAGTTGGATCATCAATCGGAAGCCAACGCTTGTCCGCTTTGGGCGGCGCTGTGGCTTGGCATTGGTCGCACACTGTGGCTGTGTAACCAATCTTGGCGGTCTTGGCAGTGTCACGGTGGGAAACGACGTCATGGGCTGATGGAGACATTTTTGAGTAGCGAAGTGGTACGGAGTTGACACGAACAAACAACTTGGAACACAGTTGAGCATAGATCTTTCATAATCATAAGAATGTCCAAATTGTCTACAACAGTAACAGAAGAAGGGACACTTTGAATGCATAGCTCATAAAAGACGCATAGTATGATGTGTAACCCATGGACCGTCGACTTGACGAGTAAATCCATATGCAATGACCATGAAGCCACCTCCGCAAAATGAAAAAAATGAAAAGATCAAGAGAAAAGGAATCACAATCCCTGATAACCTTTTAAAACATTTGAAAATAGTGCGTAAACACCCCGTTTAAAAGCAATGAAAAAAGCGGAGAAACGAAGGAAGAGACACTGACATAACACCCCCAAGAATGCAAGTTAAAAATCAGACAAGTATAGATGAACACATGCAAATACAAAGCCAAAAATCCCCGCTTCATAATTTGTAAGCAAACAAACAAAAAGAAATCTGATGCAGTAGAATATAGATGAATCGAAAACCCAATCCACTAAATGATAAACTCCAATAGCGGTAGCCGGCCTGCGGAAGCCATCGGACCATGCGTATATAAAACGAGACAAAAACACGAAAAAAAAAAAAGCCAAGACTAAAACACGCTTGATTGAACCAGAGTATCAAGTTCAGCAGTGGAAAGAAAGAAAGACGTAATTCCCATATATAATGAGGGAAAAGATGTGTTGAACATGCATGTTTCATGCGAAGAAAGCCTGGGGTTTCCAGCCCTAAAAAAAAAAAAAAAAAAAAAAAAAAAAAAAGAAAAAAAAACAAGACTGCTGGTAAGTAAAAAAAGTAGAGAGAAGAAAGAAAAGGTTTCCGCCGAA
>PDNB01000308.1:0-23130 GCA_002573585.1 Helicocarpus griseus UAMH5409
CTATATACACAATACCACTTTCACGCCTGTGATATCTACAATTTCGATGAGATTGGGTTTCAAGAAGGCCAGGGACAAGGAGAATGAGTGATAACAGCACTCTGAGAGATTAATAGTGTGATTGCCTCATCTTTCTCACAAAGTTTGATAACAGTTATTGAGTGTATTGCTGCAGACAGCGCCATATTGAAACCCATTATCATCATGAAGTCCAAGGTCCACCTGAAAGATTGATATACTCAATCCAATCTATCAGGCAATTGGATGATCGCCACATCTGATACTGGATATACCAATGATGTTATCGGCTTCAAATGGATTAAACACTTTAATAAGGCCACAAAAAAGCATCAAAAAGGTAGTCATCAGCTGTTGTTGTTGTTGAATAATCATGATTCTCATCTCACCACTGAATTCATTCAATATTGCGACTTCCACAACATTATTCTATACAGATTTCCCTCACATTCTACTCATATCCTTCAGCCGCTGGATGGACTGCCTTTTCAGCAGTATAAACACTACCATTCAAAGGCAGTCAACGCCGCCGCACGCTATGGATATGAACAGTATGAAAAGAGGCAGTTTTTGCAGAACCTAGTTGAGGTACGAACTCAGGCGTTTACACCTTCTACAATTCATGCTGGATTTGCCAATTGTGGTATATATCCATTCAACCCGGAGCCTATCATATCCAGAATGGATTCAAAGATAGTTGAAGACCCAGTCCTCCATATATTTGATGGGGATGATGGTGACTCCTTTTCCCCACCATCCAGCCGTCCAACTACTGCCTCCTCTCAACTATCATTGCCAAAGACAGTTGAGAAACTACGACGCCATATTGATGTTGCTGAAAAGGCCTTGAAGGATGTGAAGGATACTCTTAATAAAGAGTCCCCGCAGTTAGGTGCTCGTCTGGACAAGATATTCAAGAGTAGCCTAGTTCAAGCTGAACTCAACGCTCATAGAGAGAGTGAGATAGAGGGTTATTACCTTGCAGCAAAGCGCCAAAGAGCTATAAACACCCACCGGTGAGTTCAGGTAGGGGGAGTCCTTACCATTAAAGACGCCAATAGGAAGATTGCTCATCGCAAGGAAGTTGACACTGAGAAAGAAATGTATAAAGATGTTGGGCGTGGTGGGAAGAAGACTACAAAAATCCGCGATAATGCTGAACAACAGGAGGTTGAGGATATCTACAGGCGTATTAATGATAATACACATACTGAGGAAGATATAGATAAATTAATTGTAATAGATTAGCAACGTGGTGGTTAGTTGTTGGATTTTGAAGTTGGTGATATCCAAGAATTTATCGTTTGGCTGTTTTTATCGTGTGGGCGTGGCGCACTCACTACCGGGTGGAGTGAGTAAGCAGCGGCACGAGTAGTGCGAAAGACGTGCCAAAATTTAATTTCAAAGTAGCAGAGCCTGGGTCGACAAAAACTCAAGAAATCAAGACTCCGATCCCATCATCGGTCGTTATCGCTTTTCTGGGTCGTGGGAGAGGAATCACCTTTGAGCATAGAACATCTGTGTTGGCCATAATGGACTGGCCGTTTGTCAGGATCATAAACTCTCGGATGTCAGCCAGCTACCTACTACATTAATGTTGGACAGGCCCTCACTACTAGGGTGGATTCGGCCTAAAGCTCTTTTTGTATAGAGACGATGGGGGTGTCGCGGGTGAAGTTAAAGAAATCATTTGATGTCGAAGCCATGGTTCAGATAGCGGCAGGTCTTCTTCACAAAGCGAAAGACAGCAAGGACAAAGCAGACGAAGACTGTCCAAACTGCGGGTCAACAACAATGAGTTTTCGCAAATAACCTCAAAGAAGAGTTGACATGGTCTCCACGCAGATGACCTGGAAAATCCAGTTGCTAAATCCAAATGGCACCCCGTGGCTGAGCTCTAGTAGAGCCTTTTCAGCTAACTGTTCTCTGCGCTAATATGCATAGGGCCCAGTCAAAATCTTTCTCCTACTGACTTCTTTCCAGAAGTTAAAAACTAGTGTCAAGGGTGTTCAGAGTCCAAGGTAAATACCCAAAAGGTTTAACGTCCTGACGATGGTCGTGAGTATGACCATCATTCGCTGCCTGGATATGTCGCTGGGAAGTCAACAACCTGCCACCATACATGGATTTTTGAAGTAATGTCAAAGACCACATTAGCACGAGCTATCAATCCTCAAGCAACTGCTTCTTCGCCAGGAATTACCGAGCTTGAACAACTCCAATACGATATTAGCAAGTTCGCCGTTCGAAGGGAGAAAACTAGCCCTGCCCGCTGGATTCAAACAGCAAACCAGGTCTGGTTCCGTCTTCAGAAAATAGCTGGATTCACCGTATCATGGCGTTCGATTGAAACAGCCCCTGCGTCCCTCTTATATCTACTGTAAGATGGATGGATCACCCTTAGGCAGGTGGTTAGGAGACAAATCAGATCGGTATAGCATACTACAAGACTTTGGTTTTTATCAATAGATTCCCAATCTCCATAATGCCCGATTAACAAGGGCGCGATAGATGTTACGAAAATGGCTGCAATTACCGCCAGCGTCAAGCACATTGACATGCATTCTATCCTCGCAGCCAGTTACACAGGCGAGGATATTGCAATCAAGTAGGTTTCCTACGAAGGATATGTCAGCTGAACGGTTTGACAAAGCCCCTGATCACTCAGGCGTTTGCTAGGTTTGTCAACTTATTTGATTTAAAGGGTAGAGCTGGTTAAATAAGGCCAAGCGAACAAGTCCAAGTATGTACTAGTTTTGATTAAAATCCGAGATGTTCATAGATTGGAGGGGGCCACGTTCAATTCGAGGAGGGTCGTCGGCAGACGTCCGGTAGGTCTTAGGAATCAACCCTTCCTACAACCTACAAAATACTCAATTGAGTATTTCATCCTATTGCCCTTCCTGGCGCCTGAACAATGCAAAACCGGCACAGTTATGCTCCTGGATTTCTTTTTCTTTCTCTTTTTTCTTTTTCTTTTCAAGAAGACAAGATGCCTCGTTAGGCTTATATGAAATTGAAAAAAGAACAACGTTATATGAACTACGTGGTATAATAGTTAAGAGAGAGAGAGAGGGGTGTTGAGAAGATCAAGTAAAAAGTAACAAACCGCAAACGTGGATATAGAAGTAGAAAAGATTAAACAGGGAGGAAGAAAGGAGTAATAAAAGAAAACTTCCACCACCACCAACCCGCTTTTCCACCACGAACCACTTTTCTCTTTCCCGCGTCTCCTAAGTAGCACTCCGTCCTCAAGGGAAAAGCAAAAGGCGTCCAGGATGCCCGCAAACAACAATCAATTCATTCGGACACCCATATCTTCCACTCCGTCAAAGAAGAAAGCAGCTGCCGGTAAGATGTACGTGTATGGGTTTTCATGAAGGAAAAGTAATCATCGTAAAAAGAATAGGAAGAGGACACCCGCCATCGGTTAAATGACGAGACTAGATCTTGGCAAAAGACATGAAGAAGGCAACCATCACTCTCGTTTTGAATGGGGAGATAGAAAGAGGAAATGAGAAGGGGAAGAAAATGGGAATAAAAGAGAAAAAAGATTAGAGGGAATCCAAGACCCCCACATCCATCATCATATTGCAGATATTTTATTCAAATCATCTGTATGTTGATAAACTCAAACAAAATCGGCAAAATATGAGAAGCCGCGGAATTCCTCTTGCATTGCTTGGGAGAGCACTATATGAAGAAGATATTAATGAGCAAGCGCATATGAATTGATAGGAAGAAGACTTACCAGATTGCACAGGAGTCAGCACGGGAGTGACGCTAGTAAACTCTTGATCGAAGTTACTCGTATCAGTGGGATTAGAGATAGTCGGGCAGAACGGCGGGGGAACACGCTTATGGTATACATCGTCCCAGTTAATATTCCGGAAGAATGCATGCGACATGATCTCTTGCGCGTCCGTTGGGCCCGCTCCAAGTCTCATCTCCGGTTCTCGAGTCAAAAGCTTTTGCAGGATCGACACAGAGTCGCGAGGCATGTGGATGGGATACAGAGGCTCATCAGCCAAAACTGCATCGTAGATTTCGTCTTCGTCTTCACCGCGGAAGGGAGATTGTTGGAGAAGCATCTGGTAGATGAGCACACCAAATGCCCACCAATCAACTGCACGGCCGTACTTCTTGTCCAAGATAATCTGCAGGTCTCGTCAGCAAAAATCCTTACACGTGGTTGTCAGCGGCGACGTACCTCTGGAGCCATAAATTCGGGAGTACCGCAGAATGTACTGGTAGTACAGCCGTACCACATTTCCTCCTTACATAAACCGTAATCACCAATCTTGATATGTCCGTCAAGCGTAAGTAGAATATTATCGAGTTTCAGATCACGGTAGATTACGCCGTTCTCATGGAAGTATTTTAGCGCCAGACAGACCTCGGCGGCGTAAAACCTAGCATATCATCAGTATCTGTCCGATTTTATTGGAAATTTTTATCACAATAACTTACTGTGCTCGTTTCAAGCCGAATTGACCGCGCTGAATGTGAAGCATAAGGTCACCACCAGAGATATATTCCATGACAAAATAGACACGGGTCTCTGTCTGGAAGCAAGCATGCAGATTAAGCAAGAAAGGGTGTCGTTCCTTGTTCGCAATGAGGAACACCCGCTTTTCCGACTTAGTACTCTCCACTTCATCATTCTCAATGATGAACTCCTTCTTCAGAACCTTAATGGCATAAAGCTTCCTGGAGGACTTGGTCTCCGCAAGCATGACCTTGCCGAAATTTCCCTTTCCAAGAACAGCAAGGAAGTTGAAATGATCGAGCCCAACTTTCGGCTTGGCTTGTTGCGGAGGCTGCGCTACAATCGGTGCCGGTGTTGGTTCCTTCATCGGAAGCCCTGCCATGGGCGGTTGCGAGGAGAGCGGTGTGTGTTGATTTATGCCATAGGGGGTGGGAGGCTGCGCAACCTGTAGAGGAGGGAGTTGCGGTGGCTGATTATACGTGCTCACGCTTGCATAGGCGCCTGGGTCATAGTGAGCATGCTGTGGCGGCTGCTGGTGAGTTTGGCGACCGGAGTCGACCTCACCACGAGGATCCACTCCTGGTCTACCACTAGCGTAATCTGGGGTTCTGTCATAAGGCGCGGGTCCCTGTGGCGAAGATGGGCGCATACCGGTTGCAGCTGCAGCAGCTGCCGCCGCTGCGTTTGAGGAAGAAGTTCGTGGAGGGTGTTGCTGTCTCGGTGGACCGACAGGAGACTGAGGTGTATAAGAACTATGGGCAGCACTGACTGCTTCTGCAGAAGCAGGTTTGAGGGGCTGCACATATGCAGTATCCTGCGATTTTTGAGGACTTCCACTCGGCTCCGGGCGACCACCAGGAGCAGGCCGTAAAGTGCGACCACTCATGCCAGTCCCGCCTACTGATGAGGATTTATTATGGTTCTTTGTCTTGATGAGGGTTTCCAGAATTTGATTCGCCACCTCCATTGACATGCCACAGAAATCAGGAACGAGGTGCGCACATTGCGCATGGCACGTAAGGCTGCATTCTATTGAATTTGTTAATAACCAACTCAACATAAAGAATTTTTTTTGTAGAATTTGTAGATACCTGAGCATTTTTTGGCGTTCTTGCGGCCAAATGGTAACAAATAGCCACAATGGCAGCACCAACTCGCAGAGAGGTTGGAATAACCTTCGAACCGATGCGGAATGCGATGGTTGATTTTCTCTTCGTCTGGGTCGGTTTCGTAGTTCGCTTTGCTGATACACTTGGTGACGACTTTAGGGTAACATTTTTTGTGACAGGTGTACTTGCAGTCGGCACACTGCATGCCTGCAGCATACTTCAAAAAGTCCCCACAAAGCGCGCAGCGCATGATGTTATAAAACTGCTGTGTAATGAACTTGTGACCCTGTTTCTCGTGGACCTCTTCCTTCTTCTGACGAACAGCACCCTGCCGATTAAGACCAATATCGAATGGCCGTCGATCTTTCAGTTGTTTGGCTGCAGATTGGTTAGCAACAGGCGGTCAAGAACGCTTATCAGTGACTTACCAAAGCTCATTGTGAGGTGTATCCTGCCAACTGGCTCTAGTGCGAACCACGAGTCGATCATAACCGTTGCATTTTGGTTGACTGGAGCATTGGGCTGCCCTCCTTGTGGTCCAGCCGGAAATGGCTGTGGAGGAACGCTGTGGAATTGAGCGTCTGGTCTGACCATACCGCCCCCTCCAGTTTCCATTTTATCCGCGGAGACCCATCCGGACGCATTAAATTCTGTCTCAATCTTTTTGCGGCGCATCTCTTCCGAAATATCGGATAATCGAATCCAAAGCATTCCGATTGGACTTGGCCGATCTCCAGATTTGTCGTAAACAGTAAGTTCGATTTCGTTGGCCTTGTCGATATCTACGTTGAATGTCTCCTCAGTCCATTTATCATTCCGGGTTGCCCTGGTTTTTGCCTTGATCGCATCTTCCACTTTCATTATAACAAAAGTTTCGGGGCCTCTTGAAAATCGAGAGCTTGCGGCGTGATCAACGTCCTTAACCGCGTGGATGCGCATCGTTAAATGACCCGTAAGTGGCTTTCGAAGATTAGGTGCGTTCAAACTCTCGTCTACGCAATCAGGGTTAGCATAAATCATCATATGGCGGGGAATGAAGATAACAGTATATCTGGTGATAACTAACCATCAGGGTGGTCTGTAGATGACTCAATATCAACATGAAGATCCTCGTATCGTTTCAGGGCCTGCTTCAAAAGCCTAATTTTTTGAATGCTCTCAATCCGTCGCCCTTCGGCATCGGCCCTGCTCTTCCGATCGCCCTCATCTTGATATAATCGTACCATCTTCTCAATTCCGTCCTTGTACTGTTTTTCAACGCTTAGTTTAAACTCCAGCTGCGATAACATAAGCTGGATTTTGGGCCCAAGGTATGCGGTATCGTATTTTATCAGATCTATTTGCAGACAACAGACTTGTTAGTACGAAGGGGAAAAGAAAAGAGTATACCGGATTGTAGAACTTGCCTAATTTGCTAAAATTCGGCCGTGCCTTTGGCACCCCACTATCAGGTCTGGGGTCACCGTAAGGCGCGCGGGGCGGCATAGCTCCGGTTCCGCCCTGGCTATAACCTCCAGGCCCAACATCTCCATAATCACCTCTGTCATTGGGGTTGTAGCTACCATCATCCTTTGGAGGAGGCGGGGGACCACCACCGTAACCGCGATTTCGAGGACTCGTTGGGGAGCCAGGTTGTTCTGGTGGTGACTGACCACCATCCCGGCCCATTTTGCGAACCTGCAGTTCCCGCATTTTCTCCTCCAAGTAGACAATATTCTTCCTGCTGTCGCGGATATTGGCGTCGACCCGCTGTTGTACAAGGTGATTATCTGTCGATGACCTCATATTTGTCGCAGCGGTGATAAGGGCCTTCTCCCGCTCGATCTTGCGGTAGACCGTGGCCATGAGTTCGTCGTCCGCGTCCATTTTTGCGGGCGGCGGGTACTTTTTTTGCTGAAAATACGGTGCCTAGGAAAGCGAGTGATGTGCTGGGGGTAAATTGGGAAATGGATTCTCGGATTCCTTTTCCGGGGATAGGTTTCGAGGGACGTTTATGCCAACAAAGAGAGCGGGCAGAATTCACTTTCTGGGAGATGACATCAGCAAGAGTGAAAGGAAGGATATGAAGCGAAGTGTATTAAATAGTTGATAAGTTAATATGAAAGGATAATGTTGCTGTCAGGATGGTGGTAGAATTGGGCTGCAGATCCTTACATTATTGGTGAGTCTTGTTAGGTCGGGTCTAAATGGGGGGGAGAGGGGGAGGGTGAAGGGTGAGATGTTTCAACCGCGCACTTCACCAGAACGAAGCAAATGCCAAAGAAGCATATGAAACGAAAGAGGGAAAAAGAGGGAATGGAGGACTCGAGAACCCGAGTACAGTGCTCGTGTGCCCGGGTGGTGGTGGTGGTGGTGATGAGCTTGTCGTGGGGAGAGTTGCAGGGAGGAGAAGATGGTGGTGGTGATGGCGGTGATGGTGATGAGATGGTGCAGGCAAAAGCCCGTGACACTGACTGGAGCACAGAGAGGGGAAAAGAGCCGCAGTGGGGGGAGGTGTCGCCTCATCAACGACAACCACCAGAAGACAACCACTGCAACAACAGCTACACATCTACAGATTTATCTCCAGTGTCCATGGTTGATGTCTCAACCTTCTTCGCTTTTCCTTATTGTCTTCTAAGTTCTACCTCTCCTTTCTGTTTAGTGTTGATTCTTCACCCCATACTGATTTGCTCCCCTCGTTAACGGCCGCAGCCCATTCGCCCCTCTGACATCTTCCCGCTATCTTCCGATACAATTGATCACTCAAGCTCTGGGGGCATTTAACAGTATTAAAATAAAAAAAATTCTCTATGATGATATGGTGAATCGATAAAAATGGCCTGGCTGAGTGCCTTGTTTTCCGGTATTTTTAGCAATGCTCTAACGACGGATTACTCCCATGGTTACCAGGGAAAAAAAGCTTCAGCACCGCCCTGAACTCTCTTTCTACTTCTCTCATCTTTTGAAGATATCCCAGATTCCCTTTTTTTATTTTAAAAATCCGAAGCCTCGCCCTTTCAAATCAGGTTTACGTTCTTCTGCAATCCACGGATCGGAAGGGAAGATGTGGGTAACCCCCATCTGCTATGAATATCTTTTCAGAATCTCAGATATTACTGTCACCCACGTTGAATGAAAGCAGACAAAAGAAAAGCACAGAAAATTCTAAAGGATTCCAGACGAGCTTTCTCTACTTCAATACAGCGCTCTGTTTACAACTCAATTCAGAAACATACTATACGTAGTCGTGGCAACCAAAACCCTTCTTTGTGAATACTTTATATTGGGGCATGGCGAAGCCCATACAAAGTCCAAGGCAACAGGTTCTAGACTCTGTAACAGATGCGAGAAAATCCTGATCTGAAGAAACCAGGCCACCCAAGTTTCCGAGGTTATGTATACACAAACACAAATCCCTGTCAGAGGACGGACTGCGTAATTCCCAAATATCTGCCCTCCGTCTTGGATCACGGCAGCAAATCTAAAATTTGGAAGCGGCTTGCATTTTCCATCATTCGTTCATATGCATGCGATCCTCCCGAGGATGGGAAGGAAAACCTGAGATGGGGTCACACACATTGCAGATGCAAAAATCATTATCCCAACTTCCTTGCGCATTTCTAAAATAACCTCTTGAATGTCTGTCATTCTCTGTGCATCAACCCCACCCCGCGCTTTGCAGGATTTCAATGCCGGAGAATGATTATGCAGGGGAGCCTGAAGGCTTGGCGCTTTTATGCTGAAGAGCACGTGACCCCACAATCGAACCCACTTGGCTTTTCTCCATCAAATCTGTAGGCAAATACAGATTTGAACATATATCGCGCACGACCAAGTAACGTTGACATATAATCGATTCTTTTAATTCAAAGGGCTCCCTTCCTTAAAAGCGTCTCAAGATGGGCCCGCCAAGAAGAAAGCTGCTGGCAACAGTAGAAGAGACCCTAACCGCCCCGGATTCGCTCTCGGAAAGCCAAAAGGTTGCCAAAGTTATCAAGGCCACCGGCAACAATATCTACTCTGTAGAGTTGCCTTCTAAGGAGTCTATATTAGTAGAACTGCCTGCAAAGTTCCGCTCCACCATCTGGATCAAACGGGGTTCCTATGTGCTCGTCGACATGGCTGCGCTTGAGGAGAGAGACAACAAGTTGTCCGGGGAAATCATAAACATCGTCCGAGATGAGAAGGCATGGCGGAAAGCTCCTTATTGGTTCGTTTGAAGTCTATGACACATCCCTGTTTAAATTTGGCGCGCTGACTGTCTGGTTTAGGCCAAAGGAATTTGTGAAGCCTTCAAGGGCAGACGACGATGATGAAGATTCGACGAGGGGCATGCTACCACCGTCTGATGATGAGGACGACTCTTGATCAATCCAATGCAACTCTGGGTTAAATTTCGGGCTCATTGATCATTTATCCCCGTAAATATTGAATCTGTCTTCGACGGTAGCTCTTGTTTGCAGCAAAGGCTCCGTGGAGATACTCCAGCAGATTCCCGCACCAGGACACTACCGACTGTCGATTATCCTTTTTTTTTGAATCGCGATCGACATTCAACAGAGATGATTTCCAACGTAACCAGAAGCACCTTTCATTCCACGTGTTCCTTGCTAGGGGTTGGCATTCGATATCCGTTCCAAAACACGCCCAAAACTTGGATTGCGAGGCACGTTACAACTGTAATAGAACTTACGGTTGTGCTTGGGTAAACATTCCAAGCCCATTCCTGCGCCGCCCAAAGCAGGTAAATGATGACCGGATGGAGCCCCGATTTCCAAAGAAGGAATGGTGTTGCCCAAGCAAGATATGCGAAGAATTGGTAGTGGAGGCTCCGAGCGCAAAGAAGACCTATGGCAAGGGAGGTCAACATGGTTGTGGCAATGAAGGAGTTGGTGATGCGTGTTGGCTGTTGCTTTCCGCGGACGATATCTTTGATGAACTGTGTCAAGCTGGTGTTGGATGGGCTGGCCCATCGAAATATGGAGAATATGCCGAGCAACGATGCGTGCGCGGCCAATAATGCAAGCGCAAAATATCTGGAGAGAAAGATATCTTCACCGACGAATCTCCAGTTTACCGTCCACTTGAAAAGGAACTGCCGTGTGAATTCGAAAGCTCTCGAAATATAACCTTGGGGATTTTCTTGGAGAAAGGGGGCAGCGAGGAGCACCTAGATATATATTGCTGTTAGTCGCAAAATCAGAGGACTCTCAGTTATCTTTCCCCACAGATAACTACGTCCCCAGCAAGTCACTTGTAGCTTTGTGCATCCCACTTGTAACATGGTGGCACGCACCTGTAATGAAACAGCCGTAATTCCTAACCCAGCAGCCTTAATCACACCAACACCCAGCACCGCAGTAACAGCAACAGCCGGCGCCACAAGCAACAATGTCATTTTAACCCCGACCCCCATAGACCAAAGCATGACACCCAACGCCCACCTCCTCTTTTGTAGCATCAGTATCGCAGCCCAGAGAAAGAACGCCGCAACCCCATCATTGAATAGTCGAAGCAAGAACACGCTGTGCAGTCTCTTGGATAACACAAGTAGTGGGAAAAGATACGGCGGCGCCTTTGCGGAGCGGTAACTCCACATTACCACCACCAACGTCGCTAGATATAGAACCGCAAAGAGGACTTGGGCAAATGCAATATCCCGGCCGTTTTCGCAGATGTGGTAGAGGGCGGAGTAGATGTAAACGTGGAGGGCTGGGTAGACGAGCGGTCCGGTCGAGCCTTTGATAAGGGTATAGTCATGCTCGCCGGCTTGGAAAAGTGATACTTGTTGCATGTATGTTGTCCAGTCAATTTCAGTATCTGTTCCGGCGCTCAAATTGTCAGTCGCGTTTTTTCTCGTCTTTTGTTTACAGGTTTGATGAGCTCGTGCTCTGTTAGGTGGAGGGGAGTTTTTCGTACACGGGACTCCCCAAACAATAAGTGTACATAGGAGTATATCTGCGAGCAGGGCCAATGGCCAAATCCATTTTGAATGTTTTGGATTCGTAGCAAAATCGAGAACGCGCTCGTAGTTGTTCATCTTAGCATTTGAAGTTTGGGCCGTGGCTCGAGGCGCGTTTGGAAATACCAATTCAAGCTGACGCTTTGTGTTTCTGAACGATTGTGAGCTAGAGCATTTCGATAAGAGACGCAGATCGAGCTACTCCGCAAGTTTGACGCGAATTCGTCAATTTATGATATAACACCCGCAATGCCTTCGTTGCTCACCATTGCAGTTCTTACATGTAAGGAACCTTGGGAGCTTCCGAGAGTCATGTGATGTTAGGCTAAGGTTGTTTTTGCCAAGCTTTTACTTCCCCAGATCGGCTCTGGCTGAACTACTAACAGTGAAGGTTGGTCGGTTTGTGGAGAGCTTCGATTCTCCTTCAATTGTGTTCGATTAGTGTATTACTTGAGATACTACTACTTATTTCCACTTCATGACGGAGTCCCGGCGTAGAGTTGGGAAGGCAACAGGACGTTGCGGAACTCACAAAACCAAAAGACACGTCTAGCTGAAGCCTCTGAGTATCCCTCTTGGACTCTGGTCTTCAAGTCCACATGCATCAGTTCTCTTTATCAAAAGAAGCTTCTCTGTACACATTTCCTTGTCAACTAACAAAACAGGTTTCTCTGGCGGAATGAAACCTTGGTATCTTCCAATATTAAAGCCGTGTATGTCTTCCGTATCAGGGTCTGTCTTCTATACAGGATGCCACATGATGAGAACTTAGGTTTCTCCAGTACAACAGCACGCGCAGAGAAAGACTCAAGGAAATAAAGAAATAGAAAAGGAACAGAAAATTTAGAGAGATAAGTTCAAAAGGGAAAAGGAAATCTGGAAGAAAAGTTCAATGGCCGCATGCCCAAATATTCAAGCTTATTTTCCCGATAATTTATATCGAAAAGTCGTCAACGCCATAACTTGTCTCTTGCGGGGTATTTGCTGCGCGAATAAGGAAGAAAAAGCAATTTTAACTACTCATCTGTCAAGCTTCCATCTCATGAATCCCTCTGGAATGAAGAACTGCACCCGGGGGAAGCGCCGTTTCATGTAGTTCAGCCGCATACTCCGGTGGATCTCCCCGAGTCGAAGAAGCGCCGTCGTCAATCTCCACTACCCCAAATTCAAGTGACTGACCAGCGCCTAATGGCTTCCTGATATCTTCCACCACCAATGCATAATGTCTTTCCAATTTTCTCGCCTCCAGTTTCTCGCGCTTCTTCCTTGCAGACGCCGATTCAATCACGTCCGCTTTAAAACCAGGTTTCGAGTCGGCTTGATCGGCTACGGGACCGAGCTGCGAGGAGCGCAGAGAGGCGCTGGCGTTGCTGTCATCGTCTTCATCCTCCCTTTCTCCCTTTCCCTTTTTACCGCCGTCCTTTTTCTCCAGCTTCTCCTCCAGCTTCTCCTCCAGCTTCTTCTGCTCAGCTCTGGGCAAGCGAAGCCATACCCTAAAACCCTTGTCGCGAAACACATTCTCATTCCAGTCACTCAATGTCGTCTCCAACTCCCCTTTCCCCTTCTGTCCCTGTCTCACTTTCTTCGCCACACGTCTATTCTTCATGCTCTTCCCCGCATAGTACCCAGAGAAAGCTGCCAAAGGCGTGGCGACAATTCCAGTACCTATGCCAACCGTCCAGACGGCACATTTCTCTAGGGTCGTCAGCCTGGCAGAATGGGCCAGCTCGTCGCTAAACTGCGTCCATTCATCTGGGCTAATGTGTAGTTGGAAAAGCCGTTGGTTGTATGGGAAGCCTGAAGCTAGTTCGGGTCCGTTTGCTGGGATCTCAAGAGTAGGGAATGTCTCTTCTGGCGGAGGAGAATTTGGAAGTATATTTAGACTTCCGCTGCCGCAGTCCATGTTAGCGACAGAATCCCAAAGGGCTAGAATTAGTCAAGGGCTAACCTTGATGATAGCCGGTCCAGTGGTGCGGCCCTTTTCTCGTCAGTTGGAGATAGGGACGCAGGGACTGCAGATGGCAACGATTTTCGCGGGATGCGATGCATTTTCTTTTTGAAAAACGAGCAAGTTCAGCCGGGACCCGAGCTGTAAGGGTAGCTTTTAGAATTTCATCAATGGGTTTAGAATCTGCAGCTATCCATGGGCTTCAGAGAGTTCCATTCAAAAATAAGCAGTATATTTCTCGAGTTTACCGGCAGCACAAACCCAAGCCATGTAGCCAAACTCCTCGTTATATAACTCGCCTGTTGAAGACATGAGACGAGGGAAAAGGTTGCTCCCGCCGCGCAAGCCAGGGGGTGCTCGATTATTTATGGAAGAAATGGAGCTCCAGCTAGTTGTTGGGAGGAGGGGGATGGCCGAAGGATTCATCCCTTGCCAAATGCCCATGATAGAGGGCGGGCAAGACATTTCGAACAAGTAGTACGAGTATTTCAACACGACTAGCACAATACTCTGATCAATACTTGGGTATACGATTCGACAGCTCCTTGCCCTTGTCGTGTTGGCCTCGATCAGACCCCGGGAGCCTTGTACGCAGTAAAGTAATGGAACGATCAGGCTTCGTCAGCTCCCGAGCTTGAATCCTGTCTGTCAGTATTCTGCTCGCTTGTTGATTCGTTCCAGCGTTGGTTCAAAGTTGCGAAGGTTTTGCTCAGTGCAGCAGCCGGCGTGGATATCACGTCTGTCAGCGAGGCTCAGCCGCAGGCCCGGGTTGAGTTGGCGGAACCGAAACACGACGGCGCGGTTTTTGGCGCATGCACCACCAGTGGGCACTGGGCCGTGGGAGCAGAAATACTACTGTTTCAGACAGGGCTGAAGCGAACGCCATCTATCGTAATTGGTGCCTTTTGGAATCGTATTACCTGCCTTGGGGTATCATTGACGAGACATTGAATGTGCCGTCGTCAGCACATTGCACAATGCAGTAGTATTGAGTTTCCGTAGACTCATAATTTCAAGGGATATAGCACGGGTGACATGCAACCCTTGGAAGAGGTATAAAATGGGAACAAGGGAGTTTGATGGATAATTTGACTTGTTGCGCTGTCCCAAACTTCTTATACCAGTTCGGTTGAAAATCTCCGGGGATTCAAAGTTACAACCACCAAGATCTGGAATGTCTGAACAATTAGCACTCAATCCAGCAACACGATTGAAGATGTTGACACAATCAGAAAAGAGCCTCACAGTAACTTGGCGTATATTTGAAATAATTATATATACAGAGGAATAGACAATGTACAATCCATGCGCACCCACACTCATGGTGTAGATAGACAAGATGCGAGTCGTAACGAAATCCAAGATATAGCTCATAAATATACACTCCGGCTCTCAACCATACCAAAACCATTAAGATGCATATCCCCCATCTGCCCAAACACCCCACCCACGCTTCCCCAGATAGATCATGGCCCACCTTCCCGCCCCGGAATATCCGCCCTGGGAATCCCATCCCTCCCCCTCCCCTCGTCTTTCTCCTGATTCTTAAACCCCAACAGTTGCCCAACCACACCGCCCGGCTTGGGCACCGGGCATTCTCTCTTAACCTCAGCCAAAAGCCTTGCCTCCTCCTCCATCTGCCTAAACCTTACAATCTCCTCATCCAATGAATTTTGCTGTGAACTTTCTGAGGCCATCGCAGTTGTCGTGACAGCACCCTCAGCAGACTCGTTATCGACAGCTTTTCTTCTCCGCTTCCGAGCTATTCTCTGTTGTCCGTCGGCAGACATGATCATCTGAGAATCGGCATAGGCGCGGCGGGGCGCGGGGCAAGGGAAGAGATGAGGGATGCCCACAATGACGAGGGAGGACGTGAGGGTGAGTGTGAAGAGGGAGATGGTCGAGCGCGACCGCGGGTGCAGGTGGGGAGGCATTATGAAAGGAAGTAAAGATTTTGATTAAGTTCCCCTCCTGTCTCTGATATCTGTCGACAGGAGTTAAACGTCATGGGACGGTGACGTGGACGTACGCGGGGGACGAGTCCAGCTCTTGCTGTGCTTTTTTTTACTAGTATTTTTTTGTTGCTATCCCCTGTTGAGATGCGCAATTGGATAGTCAGTGGCTGCGGGTCAATGACCGGTTACTGCGGAGAAGACGGCAGACATACCTCTGAGTCCGATCAGCTGCCCGGATGGGGATGTTTAGGTTGCCATGGTGTTCAATGGCTGGATGTCTTCGCGGGAGTCCTTTGGAGATTTGGTTTCTATTATTATTCCCCAAAGCGAGAGTTTCCGGCGGACGAGATTATGTCATCCCGGGAACCAATCAGACGGCGCGGATTGCAATGCCACGTGATATCAAATTCCAATTTCGCAAACGAACTACTACACGTATCAAGTTCAGTAACTTCACAGGTATCGCTACAATTACATGTTTGAGACATTGTGTATTTCTTCGTGGGTGTTTACTGCGGCTTTATATGCACCTAGCCGTGCCAAGCAACAGAGAGCTGTTTCAATGATGGCCTGGCTGTCCCAAATAGTTCGCCCATCCGGCTTCCAGTCTAAATCAACATTGCCCACCACGCGCAGGGATCCTATCTTGCAATATGTGTACGGAGTAAATGCGGAGGATTAGTCCAACGGTCTGGCCAGAAGAGAGATACTTCCGGAGCAAAAGTGCTACGCCAATCCGTTCAAGCGGTGTTTGCTGGCTGCACCTTACCGATACGATGACCCATGCGGAAGTAACATGCATCCCGCAATTGTTTGACCCTGCTTCTGGTAGCATATTGTCTCTGAGGTTTTGGATATAGTTTATAGAGAGGAATGTCTGAATACAATCTGATATTGAACTGTAGTTGTGGCTGGCCAATAATCGCCGACTTGCCGATCGATCTAATCTTATCTATCTCTGGCTTATGTCAGCCCAACGACCTTCGCAAGCTTCCCGATCCGGACAGTGAGCGCATAGCATCCTCCTCCAGCGATCTGAATCATATACACCACAACTTCTACCACCACCATACTCAAAGTCTCAATGAGTATCTCCTGAGACACCCGTTTTTAATGAAGATGAACATTTTCCTTTTGCAGAGATAGACCGTCGTTACCTTGATCCGTGGCCCTGCGCACCCTAAGCTGGTTATTGTGCTGTGAGACCTTGGCTTGTCGGATACTGGAGCAAGCTCGCGCCACTTCATCTGCCTCCATTTGTACGCCTCCACACCAACATTTCAGGCAGAGACGGGTAGGCGAGTGACTAGGGGACGCGCTTTGTGTGCGCGCAAGAAGCTTTCACCATGAGTGACCTAGACAAGTAAATTACATCTTCCCCTCTTACCGCCCCACATCTGCCTGCTTTTGCATCGTGCACTATTGGAAATTTTGCTAATCAACGATTTCTTTTTCGATTATCTAGGGCTATCGCGCAGCTTCGCGCTTGTCGTCCCATCCCCGAACACCAAGTACGAGAACTCTGCTATAAAGCCCGCGAGCTCCTCATCGAAGAAGGAAATGTGGTCTCTGTCGATGCGCCAGTGACCATCTGCGGCGACATCCACGGCCAGTTCCATGATTTGATGGAATTATTCCGTGTCGGCGGTGATGTGCCAGATACGAATTATTTATTTATGGGCGATTTCGTTGATCGTGGTTTCTACTCCCTCGAATCCTTCCTTCTCCTCCTATGTCTCAAAGTACGATACCCAGACCGCATCACACTGATCCGCGGCAACCACGAGTCGAGACAGATCACGACTGTGTATGGTTTCTACGACGAATGTATCCGGAAATATGGCAGTGCTAATGTTTGGCGTTATTGTTGTGAGGTGTTTGACTATTTGGCGTTGGGAGCTTTGGTATTGGGCGCCAGCTCGGAATTGGAACCTTCAGGCCCGGTGGTTAATGACGCCACGCAGTCCACGGTAGCTACTGCGGACGATGAGTTGGAGACTGAAGTACTAAATTCAAAGGGAGAAGTTACATTTGCGACATATAGACGAAAAGATGGCACCATTGGTGGCTCACAGGATAGTTCAACTGACATTAGGGACATATCACCATCGAGAGACACAGCTTCGTCAGCAACCCCAACGAGATCCGGCCCCGCCGGAACAGGGGCGACGTCTGATAGCATGGGCAGCATTGGAAGCAGCACCGGTGCCGTCTTCTGCGTCCATGGCGGGCTCTCCCCACTAGTGGACAGCATCGATAAAATCCGCCTCATCGACCGAAAACAGGAAGTACCCCACGAAGGCGCCATGTGCGATCTCCTCTGGTCCGATCCAGACGAAATTGAAGGCTGGGGCCTATCCCCGCGAGGAGCAGGCTTTCTCTTCGGCGCGGATATCGTCAAGCACTTTAGTCACAAAAACGACCTCTCACTCATCGCACGTGCCCACCAACTTGTCATGGAAGGATTTAAAGAGACGTTTGACGGCGGTATCGTCACTGTTTGGTCCGCGCCAAATTATTGCTACAGGTGCGGAAACGTGGCGGCGATATTGGAGCTGGGCGAGGACGCGAGTAACGGGGGCACAATCGCGAGGAGTAATGGTGATTATGGACGGAGTGCGGGCGTGGTTACTGATATACGTGGGCAACAGCAGAGGAGGATAGTGGGCCCTGGGAGGAGGTATAGAGTATTTGATGCGGCCGCGCAGGATACGAGAGGGATGCCGGCGAAGAAGCCGGTTGCGGATTATTTCTTGGTATGTTCAATTTTCGATGATTTTTATATTTCCCGTATCATTGACGGAGAAACCTTGGCTAACATAACTGGCAGTAGTGATACCATTATATTATACCATACAATAACTCCAGCATACCGAAAATCTGACCTTCGATCAGTCCATCTCCATCTTCTAAATATTCGTCTCACCTTTTCATCAACACTGCTACACTAGATTTAATTACACCCTAAAGCCGTTCTTATACACTTGATTGCAAAACTAGTGCCACCCCAAAGAACTTTTTCCATGTATCTCAAACCCTAATATATTTCACACTAAACCATTTCGAGAAAAGTCTCGGAATAACCATATTCCTGTTATTTTACAGCTACAGTATTAACCCGTATATAACATGATGTCAAGGTAACAATGCACGAGCCGCGAGAAGCTTCCATGCAAACGGGTCAAACCGAAAAGAAGACGCCTGGCAGATATGGCAAACTGTGAACAATAACTTCCCTGTTCCTATCTCACACCTGGCTTTTAAGCACATAACATACCAACTAAGTGTACATAACACTGATGGTCCTGCGTATCATCCTTCTCACCTTGTCAGCATCAGTTTCTCCTCATGAGCAAATTTCCCAGCGTGGAAGCTAACAGCAGATGATACTAACATTAGGCTCCTTGACGGCATCTATTGCCTTGAGGAAATGGGCTCTGTACCCTTTAATGACGATAATGCCACTCAGGGGAGCAGATTGGAACGAATCCCTTTGTATGCCCCCACTCCTGGATACGAGCGTACGCCATCTGTATATTACCCCTTCCCCGACCATGGATTTGGCGAACCTTCTACCCCCTTGTGTCAATCCGAGCCTGGCCGACTCGGCTTCCTTGATGAGGCTGGATTCAACAGTGGAAGGACATATGATGAGGATTCACCAACATCTATCAACTATCTTATCGAGTGGAAGGTGACTCTTAACAACCGGCTGTTGATGAAGGACACTGAACAAGACCTAGTCTTTTAACCGAGTTTGTATTGGGAGCAGATAATGGGAAAAGCTGAACGTGTTGTGCAGCGAAAAAAATCCCGTAACCAACGAGTACGGCCAGATGATACCACTATAGTTGTTACTGTAAACGACCGTTCACAGCACGACCTTACTAAGCATTTTGAGGACACGGATATTAATTGGACAGCAATAGAGAAGCAGCTACTGCGGTGGGAAAGTCTATTTCGTCAGGGCAAGAAGCTCAGACTTTTAATAACCATTAACTATATAATAGAGGATATCAATCCATCTCTATCAAAGACTGACAAAAGAGGGACTACATCAACAACGAACGGAATGCTCCGTGACCTTGATAACCAGGTGAACGCCGAAGGCTCTTCGGGGTAACCTTCGGTTTGGCGGGATGTATATAGGAAAATGCGCTGCCCTGGGCCACCGTGTCACCACGAAGGGCAATACTGCTGGCTGGATCCAGTGGGGAAGAGGCATTACAAATGAGAACACATCATATGAAAGCCCTGGTTAGATATGTGCTACAAGGGGGTATCCTAGAGACTCATGAGGACATTCCTGATACTGTCCGGGACCAATTGTACGCAGAAGAGCACCACCGGATCGAGAAACGACAGAAAGCCCCTAGCCCCCTGGCAAGTGGATCAATATTCCCAATCAATATCAATGTCGTCCCGACCCAGTCAACCCAGTCTCTCGGGCCTGCCTCCAATGGTATCCAAGCAACCACTTCGAGAACTGGCCAGGCTGCTTCGATCGATATTCCCGGGCCTCTTGAGGTAGCAGTGGAGTATTATACTATCTGGCATCTATCGCGAGTGAGCACTGGGAGCTTCAAGGATAATATTAAGAAAGTGCGTGATATCGCATTGGAAAATTGCCTCGACCTAAAACAGATCCTTGGTGATGAAGACCCAAACTTTTTCTTAAAACATGGAGTGAAGATTGGTGCCGCCCGCAGGTTCGTTAGCGACATCCCTCTCTGGATCGAGTATCGTAAACGCAAAAGGACTACTGAGGATGAGGATATTTCAGATTAGCTACAGTCATTAGAGAACGCCTTCACTAGCAGATGAATAAAGGAATAAATAATCATACCACTGTATTGAAAGTTAATACTCTTGCGTCGACCTATCACTTGCATGGCTCAGCCACCACTTTGATAGCTGAATTAAAAGTTTGTGATTCAGGTGCTTCAAGTCGTACAGTCCAGTGGCACGCACCACGAGCTCCTCGCCTTTGGAATATGCCTCCACGACCCGGATATGGTGCATTCCTACCACAGAGAATAACAACACCTGTGGAGAAAATGTTGGTATTCTATTGCCAGAGTGTTCTTGAAAAAGGACGCTTACAGGAGCAATGATATGCGGGCGAAGCGACTTCGTGTTTAGCCGCCGACACATCACATCAATAATGGCCAGCAGCTCTCCACGAAAGAGTTCGTCCTCATTTCCAATTATGCCACTGTACATCAGGACTTTCATATGGGGAACTGTCGCGTGCGCTATATTCCAGGCCGCCTGCACCTGCCACCGGGGTTCTTTGGATACATCCATCAGCTTCCCAAATTTGAAGCTTCCGAAACTATAGCACAATTCCGAAACTATAAGCACAGTGAGTGGTGAGAAGCTATTTCTGAGAACGAACAAACGGGGAAACAAACTCAACATAGAATGAACCAGGGGGATTCAGATCCTTTTTTGGCAGGGTGCAGTTCTGGAAGTATTGGTTTAGATACCAGCCCAGATATTCCGCATTTCGAAAAGGTGACTCATCAAACTCAGGGTAATAATCGGTGAGGATATCAATTTCCGGCGGCTGGATCGGGGCGTTGTAAGGCCTAAAGAAGAGTGGCTCTTTTTCTGGGGATATTGACATCGAGAGTTGCTGTATACCCAAATGCCTCAGATCGGCACTCGAGAGATAAGGGCTTTTTAATTGTTCAAGGGATTCCTTGATGGCTCGCAGCATCTTGCGACGCGAGTTCCGCTCTCAGAGATTATCAGCTGCCATAACTCTGGGAGATTTGTGTATTCAGTGTGATTTGACCCTTGGTGAAAGACAGGAGAGGGGTCGACGTTCGATGAGGCGGGAAGGAGATATGAGTTAGCCGCGATGTGCAATGTTTGATTGATTGATTGATGTTACGTAATCCAGCTCACCCCGAGCTCACGTGACATCTACTTTATCTGGCGATTCCGTAGTCGAATTAGTATAAATAGAACCAATTAGACACCTCTAACAATTGATTATGTCATACACCGTCCCAGCCGCCTATTGGGCAGCTATGCGGGCTGCCGCTAAACCCCTTAAGATAAGAGCGGCCTACACCTATCTAAACTATTGCTTGTTATATACATCTTGTGAGGCTCAGCTCCTCCTGAAGGATTTTCAGAGGCTCCCTGAGCTTGCTTTTAATATACTGTATACTCAAAGGAACTCAATGCTGTGCCTCATTGATTTGTTCCCTCTCTACAGCTTCAAACTGCTCTAATAGTCATATGTTGATCATGAATCTCACTGCCTTGACTGCTAGCTTAGACACATTGAGGATCTTATGTAGATCCTCTTTCTCATCTGAGCCTCTCATGGCCCATTCAAAATGCTCTTTTCTCAGCTGGGAAAATCTTGAGCAGATGAATAGAATGTGATGAAGAGTTTGTGAGCCTCTTCTGCAGCTGCATTTGCTGTCCTCAATGTTTAAAACTCTCTGATGATATAGATAGTGATGTAGCCCTATCTTTTCTGTACACATCTGTGTGATGACTGTGCTCAGCACTTGATGCAGATTCTGATGAACTTTTAGAATGCTGACTGTGAGTTGAGATGTCATTTGAAATGCTTCTCTTCTGATGATCTCTGATTCTCATATCTGTGTTCAGAGGGCCTGTCTCATCTTATGTAGAGTGATGATGCTTGCTGATCTAAGAACTTGCTGTGAGATTGACTGTGATGCTGTTAATTCTGTCAGCATCTCTATTCTTCAGTTCTGATGTGTATGTGTCTGTCTTCAGTCAGTTGTCTGTTTTGCTGTCTTGTCTGCTCACTTGTTTCTCTCAATGTCTTGATGTGCTGAAATTCAATGAAGCTCAATTTTTATATTCTGCTTTCAGATCTTCTCAAGAGTGTCAACAATAGATTTAATGATATACTGTTCTGATTTGCTGCCAGAGTTCTGAAGTGTTTGTAGTGCTGCTTGACTGTCTGTGAAGACTACTACAGAACTGATCTGATGACTGAGAGCAATTATCAAAGTCATCAAAATTCTCTGAAGTTCTGCTGTGTAGACTGTAGCTTCTGTGTTCTTTCTCATGTAGACTGATTGTATGTTCTGTCATCAGAGACAGACTGCTGCTACTCTCACTCTGTCATTTATCTCACTGTCATCTGTATATATAGCTGTTAACTTTGAGATTTCTCTTGTGATTGTTTCATGTCTCTTCTTGACTAGATCTGTGCTGATTTCAATCTTCACTGTTGATGATTGTCAGAAAGATGATACAACAAATGAGTAGATTATCTTCAATTGCTGAAGTTTTTTCTTCTCTATTCAATGTGTCAGTGCTTTTTCTCATTTTTTCAGTGAGCTTCTCTTTCAAGATTCATTCATGCAGATTGATTCTGACTTCAGTCTCTCTTCTTGTCTTATAGCTTGTATCATTCTGCTTATTCTGCTGAACTTCATTCAGAGAGTGAATTTCATACATCTCTGACTCAGAAGAAGATTAACTGACAGCAGAAATGTTTTCACATTTAATTATTATTATTATTATTATTAATCAAGTTTAACGTCCATATCCAGCCTTAGGCTATGACAGACACAAGGTAAATTAGGCATTCAGAGAGCTTATAGAGGCTTAGACCTCTATAAGTCTCTCTTAATCACCTCTAACAGGGCTCAAACAGAAGCTAATCA
>PDNB01000309.1:0-22750 GCA_002573585.1 Helicocarpus griseus UAMH5409
TTTTTTCTTCCTTTTTTTTTTTTTTTTTTTTTTTTTTTTTTTGAAGGCTGTCCAGGGCAGAGTGAAATTCCTAGCGAAGATAGAAGGGAAGTGGATCAAATCCTCTTGCTGGAATAGTTTTCAACTCTGGGGCCTCATTGCGTGGCGAGTGTCTGCCAGGGAGAGAGCACTTGATTCGTGAAAGCTGTATTTGGCTACCTAGGTGTGTTTCGTCCATCCCAAGGTATATCCCACATAAAACTATGTATAACTTTTAGACCACTTAATTTCAATTTGATCTCTGTGAGTTGAACATAGCCTGCGAGAGAAAGGGGCTACTTATCCTCAGGAGTTGGGTTTTAAATATCACAGCTGTTCTTCCATTCCCCGTATCCCTGCATATTAGCTGTACTTACAAAGTTGCTTGCCCCCAAGGATAAAAGCGCAGGATGACAGACGTCTGCGGCATCCAAACAGCGCAAATAAGGACTAATGAAGTTGAATTCAGTTCCATTTTTTTAAAAAAAGTTTCCCTACATAAAAAGTTTATAAAGCAAACGAAATGAGATGAAGAGAAGGGCCGTTTGGCTAAGAGTATTTGAAGGAGTGAAGTGGCCCTAGCCTAACAAAGATAGAAATAGCAAAAGAGCTTGGAGTAAATACTTGTTCGACTCGAGGATTATGCTATATCAATAATAACGCATGTGCAAAGCGGGATCATAGATAAAATTTCATCAAGATAAAACGATGAGGGGAGGATGGTGTAACGTAACAAAAGAGCGACATCCCTCAGCTATCTGGGCCATAGCAGGATCATTACTTATACACGCAATATACGCACAAGTGAGATTCGGAAACGCCAAATGGCGCCGTTAGTTCAATTTCATTCTTGCCTTTTTTTTTCAATTGCTTTCTTTGCTTTTTGCCCTTTTTTTGTTGGTTTCTGCGTTTTGTTTTGAAGTTCTCTCTCCCCTTTCATTTCTGATTCCCTCACTTCACTTTGAAGCGCAGGCGTCAGTTCACGCATGTCATCCCGTCCGCTACTTTTCCGTCGTCTCACTTCGAGCGACGTACGTAGCCGGCGAACCACTTTGGTAAAACCCAGCTCTCGTCTCCGCATCCTCCATCGTCAACACCTTGGTCCGCGCATTTGCGATGCCAAAGGCGCGTTTGATCGCCTTCCAGCTCTCGACCAATGCAAGGTAGACCACAACAGCGGCGAAGACTATTCCCCATTCCCAGGTAATGCCGCTGTGCTTGAAGACAAGCTTGTTCACCACGGGTAGATATACGACGGGGAACACAATGACAACACCGGCGAAGACGGCCCAGAAGAGGAACCGGTTTCGCCATAGGACGGGGAAGACGGAGAAGGGACCGGAGTGGCGGACAGGATCCAGATTGAACAGAGAGCGGGAGAAGTGTTTTACTTCCCATGCTGTGACTAGCAATAAGAATGTAATTGTCGCGTAGGTGGTGGCACGCGCGCGGAAAACGACTTCGCATGTATTGTTCCATTCCTGGTTGCATGAGTCTCCCAGGTTGGCGTTGCCGGCACCGTACACGACCGCTACAAATGCTAGAAGGCATAGAGCTCCCATGAATGTGCCATAGATCATTTTATCCATTATCAGTTCGCGGGTGAAGACTCCAACGCGTAAATCGTGGGGCGGTCGAAGCATAATGTCTGGTTGGCTTTCTTCTAGACCTAGCCCCAACGCGAGGAATGAGGAGGTAATCAGATTCACCCAGAGAATTTCTAGAGGGGCAAGGGGGAAGACGGAGTCGCCGTCTTTATCCTTGAAGGACAATGCCAATAGGAGTAAAATTACTTGGGAGATGTTGGAGATCAGCAAGTGCATGAGGAACTATAATGAGCGGTCAAGTTAGCGGAAACAGCGGCTGGAAGTTGTTTTGGTTTGGGAGATTATTATAAAAGTTGCTTTTTCTTTCTACCTTCTGAATGTTGTCAAATAAGCGGCGTCCTTCTTCCACTGCTTTCACAACGGATGCGAAATCGTCATCCGTGAGAACCATATCAGCAGCTTCTTTGGCGACGTCGCTTCCATTTTTGCCCATTGCGATTCCAACATCTGCATGCTTAAGGGCCGGGCTGTCATTGACTCCGTCCCCTGTCATTACACAGAAGTTCTTTCTTCGATGCATCGCCTCAACCATACGAACCTTGGTTGTAGGACTGCATCTTGCAATTACGAGCGGTAGTGCCTCAATTGCATCAATTTCCGCATCTGGAAGCCTATCGAATTGATCTGCGGCCATCACTACGGTGCTAGCGTGGGCCGACGGTATGATATTCCCAAGAATACCGACTTCATAGGCAATAGCTGTAGCTGTCCTGATATGATCACCCGTGAGCATATGGACAGTGATACCGGCCATATGACATTTCCTAACTGCACCAGGCGTCTCCACTCGGGGAGGATCATATAAACCAACAAGACCGATGAACTCTAGATCCTTTTCTGTCAAGGACCGCTCAGAGAATTGATCGAATTCGCCCTCGGGTATTATCTTGTGCGCTATGCACAAAACCCGAAGTCCTTCTCCGGCCATGTTATCCACAGCGTACTGAATTTCCGCTTTCTTTTCATCCGAGGCTGTCAGTAATGGCAAAATCGACTCTGCAGCACCCTTAGTGAATGCCTGTGCGAAATTGGACTTGGACTTTTGGTAAACCACGGTCATCCGCTTTATTGCTGAATCAAAAGGGAACTCTGCCAACTGTGTTCGCTGGCCTCCTTGAAGCAGGGATACTTTGCCAGAGTTGAACCGGAGAGCAAGAACATGAAGGGCAATTTCGGTAGGTTCTCCCACAGCAGTCCAGTTGTCTCCTGTATCAGTCGCGGACAGATTATCAACGGAGGACTTGTCACCGGGATTGTACACAGACGACAAATTGCAAAGCGCTATACTGTTGAGAAATGTGGTAAAGTTGGGATCGCTCTCAAAATGGTCAGGATCAATGTTGGCGGCATCCATTTGGGCGTATCCGCTCCGAGGATCAAAAGGGTTGGTGGTATCGTGGATCGTGAGAGTTCCCGCACCAGGAATCCAAGCCTTTCGTGCAACCATTCGCCCTTGGGTAAGTGTCCCGGTTTTGTCAGAGCAAATATTGGTGACTCCGCCCACAGCCTCTAGGGCTTGCAGCTTTCTAACAATGACATTCCCTCTGGCCATTGCCTTTGTACCGACAGCAACAGTAATAGTGAGAACTGCGATGAGGGATTCTGGTATTACCGCGACGGCCACACAAACTGTAGAAAGCGAACGTTAGCTGTGATAAATATTCATCATAAAACGTAAGTGTCTCTTCAACTGCATCCTTCACCGAGTACCAACGAGAAGTCGAATACATACTTCCGTAAATCAGCACTTCACCGTGCACATCCCATTTCGCGGCAGAGAAAACAATAATCGCCAGCGTTATAGCGAGTGCAAAGAGCAGAAGCGCAAATTTGCTGAGCTTGACCTGGAGAGGCGTTCCCACGAGACCAAGAATCTGGGCCAAAGTTCTCTTCACCCTGATCAATGTTCGAACCACAAAGTTCGATCCCTGAACGCCTGTGCCCTGCTGGCGTAGTAGCTGCGCAATCTTTCCCACCTCTGTTTGCATGGCAGTTGCAATAACGATCCCAGTACCTCGACCCTGGGTCATAGTACTTCCGGAATAGGCCATGTTTGTACGGTCTCCCACGGCCATTTCACGTGTAGAGAAGACCATATGAGGTAGTTTGGCAACGGGCAATGATTCACCTGTGAGGAGAGCTTCGTCCGTCGAGGCGTTCATTCCGTCAAACAGTCTCAAGTCCGCGGGAATCATGTCACCAACTGCTAGCTGGACGATATCACCGACCACAAGGGTTTCAGCTTTCACAGACTCGATTCGGCCATCGCGGACAACTTTAGAGACCGGTGCAGACAAGGCTTGCAGCGAAAGGATGGTCTTTTCTGCTCGGTAGTCTTGGACGAAGCTATCGTTGACGTCCTGTATTTAGTTTCATTCCGCCGCGGGGGAAATGGAAAGGACTAGAAGGGGCGAATGACGCACCCAACAACGATATTGAGAAGGATGACAGCCGTTATAACAGCTCCTTCTATATAGTCATTTATACCGAAAGACAGCGCCATGGTAATAACTAGTACCTGCACATCATCAACCAGAGTTAACATCGAAGCTTACCGACCAATACCAGTTCGCTGGCAGGTCGACCCGGGAAATAAATGCGTTTCGTACTAAAGTCAAACTGTTGGACACCTGTCTTAACAGAATTTTCCACAAGGAAACCCCCTCCGCTCCCTTAACCTTGTTAGGTCCATCCCGTCGTAGACGAGATGTCGCTTCGGTACTACTGAGTCCATGTCTAATTCAAACTTGTCAGTTTTTGAATTCAGGTATTGAATTACTTCTAAATCAGACGAAAGAAAGTCGACTTACTGTAAATCAACTCCCAGGGCGCTGGAGATCTCTGGAACAGGGTAGGTGTGAGCATATTGACAAATTTCTTGCCGCTTCTGGTGTTCATCGAGAGTCGTAGTAGCAGCTGTGGGGTCCTGGGCGAGGACCTTGCCTGGACTAGTCGAGACTTTATCTCCGTTGTCCAGACGTTGATGGGTGGAGGTCGATTGGTTTAGGGCTGATCCCGGAAGTTGTTCGTGCCCTTCATGAGTAGAAGAACGAATTGGCGGCTCTGTCGATTCCTCGACATCTGGTGGAGAAGTCTCTATGCCCATTCAATAAGAGGTACGATACAGCAAAGTAGCGCGGATATCTCGACGAAAGAACGGTGCCGAACACGGAGCAAGGACAAGGATCGCGGATGCGGGAAGAAAAGTAGGAAGATCCCTTCAAACAAACTGTTGACGGGAGAAGAACCAAAAGTGAAGAAAGAGAAGGAAGAAGAATCGGATATCTAACGAATCTGCGGGGGTTAAGTAGCGATAGATATAGTTTGTCACTCATCAAATTGACTTCTCCACATCCGTCACTCAACAGTACCAGAAATCAGCAAATCCAATTCGACGATGTCGACGACTTGACAGTGTCTGCGGTTATTATTATTGAGAAGCTAAGCTTCACTGCCACAATCATGACGATAACAATTTCTTGTCGTACAGCTTGGATTCTTGTCAATTTCGCTTGGCTTATCCACATCTCCTACAAATGGGTGTGACTGGTCCACATGGAAGAATAATACTCGATGCAGCTCAGCGAGACACAAAGAGCGACTATATCTAAACGGTTTAAGGCGCTCCCACACGCAAACCTGAATACCTGCGATATTTAAACGATGGCATATCTCGGTGAGCAAACGATGAAATAAGTCCATGCCGCCTCAGTTTCTTCATGAATTGTCAGTCGATGATTGTCCGTCTTGATCCGCTGTTATGCTTGGGCAGCTTGGCTAGCGGAATTTCGCGCCATCAAAGCCGGTTCTGGCCATCTCTTTCAAGCGGGGTTAGGTTCTTGTCATTATTGTCTGTTGGCCCTTGTATGGTACAGCCGTTGGAACAACTGGTTGGTAATCGGCGTGAAGATCGCGTTTGAAGCTGCTCGGCGTTCCCCCCTTGAGACGTGTGCTCAGAAATCCAAAACCTCTATATCCTTCTCGAGTTTCCACCTATTTGTTTGCCTCTTCCTTCTTAGGGTCTCTTGGCTTGACATTTCGCGAAAGGGATTACTGTATGTGTACGAAGACCAATTCAAGGAAACCAAATCGTTCGTTACGCATAGCCCAGCGGTGGAGAGAGAGGCCTTTTCCTGTGTTACCTCCGTAAGGTCTTGTAATATTTTGGCTTTCGTGAGCTTTCCGTGGCTTCACTGCTGTCAATACCCATTGCTGCGTTACCATAATGAACGAAAAACGGCATCTGCTGTAGCCTAATCTCATTTCCCATTTTACCATTATTGAAGAAGGATGAAATTGCTTGAAGCTGTCGTTGACTCGTTGTAGCTATGTTGGCTGTCCACACTGGTAGCTGGCCAGAGCATGCCCCCACAAACCCCACTCCAAAGGCGTTGGGGGCAACCTGTTGGCTGTTGCATCCGGAGATATGGCCCATATGCATGGCCAAGCTGGGGGAGCAGTTGATTTGATGGAGCTTGGTTATGATTAGTGGGTTTGAATTCTTTAGCTTGGCCAGGCTATCGTAACTTCACACGCCAAAGGTATCACGATACAGCACATAACCCAGCATTTGGATAAGTGTAGCTTCTTTTCCACACTGCTTTCACTTAATTTGTATCCGTAGTAATCCACGGACGAGAGTCGTGTCTAGTTTAGCATCGTGGTGAACCAGGAGAAAGAGTCCCTTTTTCATAATTATTCGCACCCTCGCACAGCATGAAAAAAAGAGCACATGACGCTTCTCAGACTCCAACTTTAACCGGATCCATGGAGGATAGCCTATTCCTAAACAGTCCAAATATTGAACTAGTCTCTCAGAGTCTCTTGGCCTTGCGCGATCGACGTCATCTTGGCCCAAGAGTTGCGGCAAGCCTCAAGGGGAATATTGGCCAATGGGAAGGGCGGGATGGCTCGCCCGGGGATCAACCCATGGATGCTCTCGGGAGCACGTGTAGATTCAGCTATTTTGAATCGAGTATCATTACTGCCTGGGATGGACAGAATGGCCACAGGCTTTAGGGGTTGGATTGTACTGTATTATTCTCAAAGTTCGAGAGGTGTCATTGAATAATGTTGCTGTTGCTGCTGTCAAAAGACACAGAAATGCCAAGAAATACCCAAATCACGTGGTTTAAATTTCGGATTATTTATGTTCCGTGCAGCCAATCAACGCCGTCCTTTCTGACTTCACCAAAATAAAATATATCAAACCTCATCCACGACGAGATATCGATATACACCCTTCCTCCAGGATTAAGTAATAGTTAAAGCTAAATACTTCTACTGTTCGCTCTACAATATTCTACGCAGGCCATTCTTGTTCGTTGTCATTTGCCATCTCGCCCCAATGGCTACTCCAAATGCCTCCCTCGCACCCCTCCAATTCCCTGACGGATCAGCTTCATACACCTCGCCCAGCGGCGATAAAATCCTAGGATCAGTAAATGGCCCTATTGAAGTCGGTGCTCGAAATGTACAGCCAGAAGAGGCAACGATCGAAGTCGTCGTAAAGCCGGGTGTTGGTATAAGCGGCGTGGGCGAGAGATATGTTGAAAACATTCTGCGGGGCGTCTTGAGCCGGGTGATATTGGCACGGGAAAAACACATGCCCAGGAGGGGAATCGTTATCACGCTGGTAGTTTTGAAAAATAAAGGAACGGATGGGAAGGTTGCGGAGCGGGGTGGTTCGGTGAGTGTCATGCCTCTTTTCTTTCTCATATACATACATTTTGTCTATTTCATTCCTGCGTTCAACTGACCTGACAATATCAAGTGTCTCTCGATTCTCCCTTCGCTACTTCACACGGCTCTTTTGGCTCTACTATCCGCTTCAATCCCACTCTCTATGATATACACGTCCACATTCATCGCAGCATCCCGGACTGGCGAACTTATCCAGAACCCATCAAATGATGTCGTCAAAACTGCAGCATCTTTACACGTCCTAGCATTCTCTTCCAAGGGCCACTTACTTCTTAATGAGAGTGAGGGCGAATTCGACATTGACACATGGGATAAAGTGTACGAACTCGCCGAATCTATCTGTCGGGGTGGGCCAGGACTTCGAAAGGAAGACGGAGACGTTGAAATGAGCTGTATGAAGGCGGGCCAATCTCTTGAACAATTTGTGAGAGATACTGTGGAAGACAAGATTCGGGAAGACCTTGCGTGGAAGATTGCCACTACCTGAACACGGCCTTTTTTTCTTTCTTTCCGCATTGAAAGCCAGACAACTAGGGGAAACATAAAAACGGTGGACAATTTACCGGTGAAGCCGCCTAGGAATACCATGTGGTGCAACACATGCAAGCGGCTATGTAATGAGTGGAGGTATTAAGTGCATTATCGACGTTCCTATCACACCTAGGCAAATAACCGTCCTTTGTTCGGAGTGCGTAACCCCTGCTCTCGATTTTCCGCTGTGCTCCGTATCAGGACCGAGGACACAAACCCCGGCCACCGGCCTATTTGTACGATAAAGAAGCGTCAACGGGTTTCAGACGCACGGATTCTCTTCAGCAGTGAGGAGATACCGGCTAGCTTTGGCGGGTATCGGCTTGGGGTAGGGCAGCGCAGGAGCTGCAACAGGCCGTTGAGAGGTATATCTAGTTGCTCATATTAGTTTACCGGGTTGTACTCATATTCGGCCAATTTTTTCATGAGTTGAGTCGGATACTAAGAACTTGACTTTGCATCAAGAACACTACTTGCGTCTGTCTATCGAATGCGATTCGCTTTTTTAATGCTCTGTCTCTCTCTATGCAACATGCATCACATATCGCTTATTTTACATCAGTTTTTCTAAACGTTCTCAATATCTATAGGAGGAGATTCGCAGTTGAAAACAGCTGGAGTTATTGCGTCCAATGAACCGCGAGCCGCTGTCCTCCATAAGCTGGTAAGGATCCAGAGTGGCACTACTAAGCCAAGTCCAGTGACTTGGCGAAAGAACGAAGAGATTTTCTTTAACACAGGGATTAAAACAAGTAGCTATTTGCTCTGTATTCGCTATACCTATTTGGCTACATACTCTTGTTTCTGAATGCCCCCGGACGGACCTCCCCACACCTCGAAGAACCAGACCATAAAAATCATAGTATTTGCCGTCCATCTCTTGAGACGTCTGTCTTCGCTATTGTCTACATGGACACTTGTTAGATATAGCTGACGTTTTAAGGCCGGGGAACGGGGCACATGCATATACGTACCAAACGCATATTCAGAAAATAAACAAGAAATGCAAGCCAGAAAAACTCCCTCAACCGAAGAACAGGCTACACGGGCCGGCTGGTGACATGCATGTATGTACAACGCATATGGGATGGCTAACCGCCTATAACACCTATAGTTCGGCCCAGTTAACACAAGAAGACAGGTTTTCTACAATTATGTTCCTGTCAGAGAAAATGCGGGGGTGTTATACAGACGTACCAATCCAGAGAAGAAGTCGGCATTTCCTGAAGTTCCTAAGCTAGAGAAAACGGGTGCTTTGGCAATTCGAGGGGAAAGTAAAAGGGAAGCAGCTTTGCCGTCCCACGTTGAAACATGAATATGCCTTTTCTCATCCAGTCTCACATGTCAGTAGGCCTTTTATCAGAGATGATGAACAGCAATTCAGCGGATACACACACCAACTAAACCCCGCCAACGCGGTAATCGGTCCACTTCATCCCAACATAGACCGCGAACCCGACTAGGACCACAACGCCACAGAGGACGATGGCTAGAGAGGTGCTCGGGGTCAACGCCTGCCCCGGGTTGGACGCCATGGAGGAGAGGGACCAGCCAGAACCGGAACCAGAGCCGGAACCGGGCAGCATGGCAGCGTCTTCGTCGTCAGTTTCTTCGTCGGAAAGGCTCACGATTCTAGGCTCGAGGGCGAGGAGCAACGGGGTGTCCTCGTCGCTGCTGGCGTACTCCTCCGGCATGGTGGGACGTAGAGCCGGAGTAGGGGGCATCATGGTTGACATTCTTTGACGCATTCGAGAGATGCTTTGGGGTGGGTTTTTGATGATTGGGATGTGCTTTGAGATGGATGAGATGCAGGGTGGCAGGGGTTGCTGGAGAAGTGCGGAAAAGAGAAGAGAGGTGGTGTGTTGTTGGAGGATAGGAAGAGCCACGTGGAAGAAGAAGAAGATGATGATTGATATAGACAGTCATGGTGACAGGCAGTGCGGTTGATATGGCGATGATTGATGAATTGTGTTGGTGGTATTGAATAACATGGATGATGTCGTTTCATGCTGTAGGCAAATCTGGATGGTGTTCTTTTTCTTTTCTTTCTTTGTATATACATCTTTCTTTCTGATAGAAATGAGCCCCTAGGCTGAACTCAGCATCACCAGGACATGAAAGAAGGCACAAACTTCATATTTAGGTTATGTATTCTTCACATAAGAGATTTAAGCAATTTTTCTGCAGTTGTAGAATAAATCACAATCATATTCCTCATGCTCCTAAGCAAATGGTTCCATGGCGGCCACTCGGCGAAGCAGTAAGTTACTACCAAGCTTTGCTCAAGCTTTTTCCCTCGCGTGTTTCGCGGCCCCTAGTTTGCTGAAAAGGAGACTTAGAACCGGACCGAAAGCTAATTGATGCCCATGTGGAGCAGCTACTATGTACTATCCCAGCCGTGTTCATAGCAAATATTCTCCCCAGCTAGCACGGAGTACCTCCGGAATTGCGCAGTTCGCGAGATGCAGGCGGGCATTCCCATCTCACCCGGCTGTTTGACGTTATCCCGTCAGCTGTTCCCTCCCCTGATGCCCTGGGGCTCATTTTGGGTGTCATGGCAGGCGGGAGAGGATGAAGACAGCGACACAAAGACAGGCGCAGTCATCCAATCCCTGTGGACAACAGGGATTCCATGTAACCTTGGCGATGGTTCCGGACTGAGGAGCGATGTTTGCTCCGTTTCGCTGTTTCAATTTGATAATCTCCCTCCCCGGGACTGAGCAGTTCTTCTGCTTGCAGAATAGAGGTCGCACGACGACGTCGTGATATTACGCAGCATATTATTTCAGTGCTGGCGGGGAAGCAAAAAAGCCCCGACACGATTCGGCAAATATGGGGCTCCAGTCCAGCTAGTTTGGATAGCCGTCTTCGCGTTGACTTGTAGCCCTCCAACGTCCCAGTCTCCTTGCTTCTTAACCACCCCCCATTCCCTCGTTTTTCCTTTCCTTTCCTTTTGTTTTCTGTCATTCGTCGCCGTATCAGTCATTCGTTTTTTTCATAGCAATGTTACGCCCGTTCCTGAGCTTGCTGGGCGTCCTGCTCTTCAGCCTCGCGGCAGCATTACAAGCAACCCCAATTAATGGTTTCCAAGTCATTGAACGACTTGTCTCTATCCCAGACGGCTGGACGCAAGGGTCTGCTCCAGATAAATCCACACCTCTTCGATTCAGACTAGCCGTCCATCAGGAAAAGGCAGACCTCTTCCACCAGAATGTGCTGGCCGTCTCCACCCCGGGCCATCCCCGTTATGGCAAGCACATGAAGAGGGGCGAAGTTAAAGACTTCTTACGGCCTCGTTCTGAAGTATCTGACCAGCTTATGGCCTGGCTCATTGCTGAGGGTATCAGCAGTGATAAGATCAAGAATGACGGCGCCTGGATACGCTTCGATGCTACGGTAGAGCAAGCGGAACGCCTTTTGAATACCCGCTTCTACTATTACACGGAAGACCAAAGCAAAGAGTCTCAGATTCGCACTCTTGAATATTCAGTTCCCGCATCCATAGCGGCGAACGTGCACATGATCCAGCCTACCACAATGTTTGCAAGACTCCAGCCGCAAATGTCAACTATCATGAGAACAGAGATTTCAACACAAATCGACACCGCTCTCGACGGCGCTGCTGATGTAGACGTATGTGCTACTCAAAACACTCCCTCTTGCTTACGGACACTGTACAACTTCGCGGACTTCAAGGCTCCAGAGGGGGTTGTAAGCAGAATCGGTGTCTCCGGCTACCTCGATCAGTACGCCCAATACGAGGATCTCGAATCCTTCCTAGCCACTTTTGTCCCAGAGGCCATTGGATCCAACTTCTCCGTCCAATCCATCAACGGTGGTCTCAACACGCAGGGCTCTCCCAAGGATTCGCTGGAAGCAAACCTAGACATTCAATATGCACTTGGCCTCTCACACACGTCAAACGTGACCTACTACACCACCGCTGGTCGGGGCCAGCTCGTCCCAGATCTCGACCAGCCAACCGAGGCGGACAATGCCAATGAGCCATATCTCGAACAGCTACATTTCCTTCTTGATCTACCCGACGAAGAGCTTCCAGACGTCCTCACCACCTCCTATGGAGAAAACGAACAAAGTATTCCAGCCCCGTATACGGAGTCAGCATGCAGTCTTTTTGCCCAGCTGGGTGCGAGAGGGGTCTCTGTAATTTTTAGCAGTGGTGATACCGGCGTGGGCAGTGCTTGCCAGTCAAACGATGGGAAGAACACGACCATCTTCAATCCTATTTTCCCTGCTTCATGCCCCTTCGTGACTTCAATTGGCGGCACGGAGGGTAGAGACCCGGAAAGAGCTGTATATTTCTCTTCGGGAGGCTTTTCTGAACGGTTTGCAAGACCTAAATACCAGGACATAGCAGTCCAGGGCTACCTAGACCAGCTAGGTGACAGGTGGAAGGGCCTGTACAATCCCAAGGGACGAGCGATGCCAGATATTGCTGCACAGGGTGTGAAGTTTGCTGTATATGACAAGGGACGGCAAACCACAGTTGGCGGGACAAGGTATGTAATGAATTGTTATTTCTTCGTGGTGTTTTTAGGTTCTATGTAGCAGTGTGTCTAACTAAAGGCAAAACAGTGCATCCGCTCCTACCATCGCAGCCATAATCTCCAACTTGAACGCCATCCGCCTCTCCCAAAAGAAACCAAAGCTTGGCTTCCTCAACCCTTGGATCTATACTTCCGCTTTTCAGGGGTTTACAGACATTGTTAACGGAGGCTCCAAGGGATGCACTGGTACCAGCATTTACTCGGGTCTCAAGACCCCGGTGGTGCCATATGCCAGCTGGAATGCGACGAAGGGGTGGGATCCGGTTACTGGGTTTGGGACGCCGGACTTCAAGAAGCTGATTGACCTGTTGCCGTAAGACGGGAGGTGCAAGGGAGGAGATTGATTGAATTATTTAGAAAGATCGTCCAGATCTCGGGACTAATATTATGACCCCAAATTGTGTTCCTTTTTTAAGGCGGATCTACGTCAGACTTTGTTAGAGAAATAGAACTTTAATAAATATGGGTAGCTAACGGGAACCCCTCTACCTGTAAACGTGTTGACCAAATAGTTCAACGACTCATTTTTCCACACTGGCGAGCTTGCAGCAGTGTCAAGTTTATGGGAATAGCTTCAGCCCTGATACCTTCTGACATGTTCGGCCAGCCAAGGGTGAATGTAATACTTTTTTCAATCCCCGGGTCAATGTGTTCTGCGCCAAATCCGATTCCCTCCCCCCATTACTGCAGGCTATACTTGCGAAGCTACCCCTGCCCTTGAAGAGTAATGCACTTGTTGACTGGCCAGAAGAGCAGGCTGTAAAGTGATATAGTGTAAATTTTGGATCGTTTAACAGCGGGAGAAGGAGATGCCCTGGAGGACTGGGCGTGCTCTTTCTCGAGTCCTTCAATTCTAATTGGCAAAGCCAAACAAAGAATCTTTTCAAATGGTTGCCCGGGCAAGGGGAAGGGGGAGGTACAATTTTGGGCCATCTATACTGCCTGGCTATTCTGCATTTGTGGCAACTTTCCTCGACGCTACTTTCTTTCTTTCCCTTGCGTGAGGTTGGTGGAAGTGCCACAGCTTACACTGATATTAAAAACGGCGTTTCATAGTATACTTATCTGCGAACTACTCTCTCCCTATGTCGCCGCTTTCTAGGTATAGAGATATGTGACTGATATGCGACTGGCGAACACCCCCCCCCCAGCTACTGCCTATATCACAGCGCAAAGGCCGTAAGGCCAGACATTCGCCTTGCCATCCAACCCAAATTGATTGATTCTTTTATGAGATTCCTTGCCTCTTGATGTTCCTCCCGAATCCGCCTGAAAAGCATCCCCATATCCCAACCAACATTCCTCGCCACTGCTATCCATATAAATAAAAATGGACAACCTCAACCTCGACTTTGACCAGGCTCAAAAAGCCCAATTGCACGAGGTTGCAGATCTCCTGCTTGAGATCTACCGTACACTCGCGCGTATGCGCTATTTGGATCTAGAATGGATCCAACAGGGACCGCACGACATCCAGAATATTCTTCCCGCTTGCCGTGAATTGAAACTGGATCCCTCTATTATCTATCTATACAGCATCTTACCGTATATCAACCCAAAATTTGCAGACACTGTGGACTTTTTTCACGGAAGTTATTTTGTCGACTATCGTGACGAGGTACATGTCAAGTTCTACGGCCGTGATCCATTCTTTGCGGACGATGAGGAATACAGCATGCGGGCGTGGATGACGCCTTTGTCAAGACTCGGTAACCACCAGAGCGTTATACTCTACAGCGCCAAAAGCCATAGGATTTGGATTGTTGATCAAGAATACATGGACGCAACTGATCATGCACTGCGATTAGGCCTTGGCCTGGAAGACGAAGATTATCACAGTGTTAGTGACAGCGACAGCGGCAGCGACAGTGACAGTGAGATAGTAGTAATGACGCCCGCTGAGAGTGATCAGGAGGAGAAAAGAAGCGTCAAAAAAAGATCTGTAAGCCCGCAAGTCTGGGAAAAGGAGACACGAGCAGAATGTGAAGCAGAGACGTCAAACGTTAGTGAAAAAGGCTCCGAGGATTCTGGGAAGAGTAAAACTGGAGAGAGTTGAATGAGAAGGGCCATATTGCAAAAGATCCGACTGAGGTTGCCGGGTACTATAGCCTCATGCCCGGCCGACCCGCCGGCGAGGTGCTACGGGATATCAACCGGTGGTACCTGGAATTGAAGGAGACACCTGGAGGCGGCGAGAACACTGGTGGCGATTGGAAGCGCAATGTGGTAAAACCTTTGTACCTCAAACACGGCTGGCCGGGGGACAATTTTGACGGGGATGCGTTTCTAAGGGACTCTTTGCGGGCCCATGCTGCTCGATTTGCCAAGTGGCGTGCAAAACAGAGGTTCAAGAAGAAGCAAAATTACGCCGACCTGTCGGATAACGACGATGCTCCAGTTCAACAGAAGAAACGCGAGAGGCTAGCAAATGCAACGACAGTCGATGACGAATGGCTAACGCACTGGGAGCTATGGGAGACGGAGCGTGCTTATATCCGTTCACGGGAATACAAAATAGAGGAAAAGGCGGCAGCAAGGCGGCTGTTTCCAGGCGAGCGTTGTCGGAGGTCTGAGGATAAGCCGCTGTGGGAAGTGGAGCAGATGCGGCAACGGGCAGCGGAGAAGCAGGGAGATGTCGAACGGATACGATAAAAGGTTGAAGAAGCCCTGCATTCTGGCCCAAATCGTGGGACGCCTTCCAAGAGGAGCTTTTTTTTTCGCCGAGAGAACCGCGGCAATTTACCAGAAAGCGTACGAGGCGTCTAGGGCGGATGCTTATCAACTTTGTTCTGGTAGATCAGTTGAGTCTGTGTCTGGGATTGAGGTCTTGGGAGTTATAAAGGACCCTATGGAGGTCAAGGTGAAGAAAATAAGGGATTATAGCAAATGGATTGAGCAATTGCAGCGAGAAATAGAGGCAACCCGGGAATGGATAGCGCAGCTGCCAGAAGGAGCTGCTCTTCAAGCCAGAAACGAGGCCAACAAGAGTGTAGAGAGGCATCAGGGCTGGCTCAAAAGTAATAAAGAGGTACTCACTTCGCTACAAGCAGAAGGCGAGGAGGCTCGATCCTCTAGCTAGGCAATGCATAGTTATTTGATTTGACTCCATTATTTCAACTCTCCAATACTATATCATTTGGAGAAATTCTTATTGTTTTCTTCTGCCTCTTTGCACATGAGACCAGCTTGGGTGTAGGTAAATGCAATGTGTAGTAAATGTTGAAGGAGTGATTACGTAGAAAGTGCGTGGAAAGGGGCCGTTGGAACGCTGTCTCGTAATCCCAGATCTGAAAGACAAGGTAAATAGCTCCCGGTTACTTCTCGGGCTTCAAATTTTTGCTCTCGCTCAGCTACTAAGTGACTACCGGAGGGAGCAAGTATTGGATTTTGGCCCTCTATGCAGTGCAAAGAATATAGCATCCCTGAAGGAAACGGCTCTTTCCCCACAGATATACATGGGCCCTTTAAAGGAATATGCGCTGGAGAAGTTGGAGAACTACCGTATTTCATTTGAATTTACTAGGTATGAGCATGTACCTAATGTAATCCCACAAGCATCATCTCCCCCTATGTCTTCTTCCCCTACTCTACCTCTCCCCTGATTCTTCTCTTCTCTTTCTATCTTCTCTTCCATTCCTCTCTTCCATTCTTCTCTTCCAAATCAAGCCTTAAGATGCGTCCGAGCACCCCAGCTCTCTGCCCAAGATTTCTTTGAAACTTTTCAGATTGCATTCGTGAATCCCGTCCCCGCCAACACCAAGGACCTCGTTACTGTCCACCACCCAAGTCCCGACAGCACCGTGGTAATATACTCCCACGTTGTTGCAGGAACCTCCACAGTCTGTAATTACTGGGTCAGCAACATATTCTTTTGACAAGGTAAAAGGGCGGTGGTTAATCAAAAAGACTCTTACTATCACAAGCTTCTCTCCATTTCCCACCCATATAACCCCAATCCGCGTCTTTGCTTGCCCCGTAGCTCACACGGCGACGAGACATGCCGTCTTCGTGCCAGACATCAATAGTTCTCGCCCAGAACGTGCAGCCTTGCCGGGGCTCGAGAGACTCGTTTTTTACTGGACTGGCCGTGATGCCGGAAAGGAGGGTGCTAGAGGCAGCGAGAAGGAGGGAGAGAGAGAAATGCATGATGGGCAATTGGTAATAAACTTGGATGACTTGATGGGAACTTTGGGAGTAAAGTGATTGTTTGTGGTTCTTGGAAGTCGGTATGGTGTTCGATGCTCGATGGTTGCTGATGGATGAAGTGAGGAGAGGAAGAGGTTCGAGAGGGTTTATATAACTTTCCTGATCATCCCCTTTCGCTCTTCTCCGAATCTTTTCGCTTTGATAGGTCCATAGCTCGACATTCAGCCCCGAGTTCCATTGTGTCGTCTTGACATCTCATTGGGCGCCTGATGGGGATAGTTTCTATCCAAATGCCTTTCGAGCAGCAGGAGTCCGGATTTCAACCAGCGATGCCATTCCTTCGCGTTATAGTCAGGAAACGTCATCAAACAACTCATGGATAGAATCCTTCGCGCTATCTAATGCTTATTCTTTTGATGTTGTTCAGTGGTTGAAACACACAGATTCGACTCATGATTAAGATCTGGGCAATGGATCCGCAAGAATGAAGTATAACCTCTTGGTCTATATATATATGCGGCTGACCGGCACCCTGGAGCCCCTGCCAAAAACCTGTTAACAGGTACACTGTTGGCGAGCTTGTTTTTTCAGGAGCGTTATCCCTGAGGCCCGTTTCACACCCAATATTCACAGCAGCGAATGGATGTCGTTCAAGACGTCGATAGGCAGCTAGGCCGAGCCTAAAAGTCACCAGATTTGCCGTATGCCATAGGAGTAAGATTTCAACAGGCGATCATAACATTTACCAGGAGATAGTAGGATGGCTCTATATACACGTAGAAGGTGTATAAATAGCGACGATCTGCAGACTCGGGTGGCCGATCGGATCTCAGCTGCTGGACAATTGGACGATTCATTCAGACTCCTTTCCAAGTTCTATGGGGCCATAGCTCCAGAAACACCAAACATACCGCCCCCACATCTAGGATCGAAAGGGGAGTGAATAAGGCGTAGCAAACCCAGTAGGCTGATGGTGGAGATGCACGTTCTTGATTCTCCACGGATAGAAGCAGTTGTAGCTACGTAGTAGCTGCAGGCTGCGTTGTCGACACAAAACAAACCGTACTCTCGAAGGAATCAATCCTTGAAGCCTTCGTATCTCCGAGGATGTTAAATATAAAAATGGATGCGTATAATGTCTCAGCGTGACGTTCAATTCCAGTGACGTACACACGGACAAAATAAATGAGAACCAGTATTCGATCATAACAGCTTCTGTCATTCGGCATATTAGAAACGACTTTCAACAATCAGAAGCGGAACCTCTTGGCAAAAATATGAGAACCTACAAAAGCGGGGTAATAACCCCAAAACTGAGAGATAGTTCATCATAGTTCATGGAAGCGACAGTCATCCCTCATCTCGCGGCACTGCGGAGTAGTCGGATGCCTAATGCTATCCCCCATCATCAGTAGACCCGAGTTCATGAAGTTGAATAATAAGAAACTTCACATATTTCAGTGTGAGATAGATCATATCTTAACGCTGTTGTGGCTAGCAGCGAGCGATGTCACGCTCCCTCTCCACCATATCCCACAGTGAGTATCTAGAAAATGATTTCGGGTCGAACTATTAGGAGAAAATATCATGCGACAATTGATTGATTGATACCAGAGCGAAACAGAAATGGATTCAAGGCCAATGGGACTTGGTAAACTGTTCCCCTGCAGGTAATTGAGGAGTTTTGCAGCAGATGCTCGTAACGTGTCTGGAATCAATTTTCGCGTGAGAAATTATCGGTGTTTCGTCCGTCTATAAATAGAGTAGGCTGCAGGGCCTCATCCCACAAACAACAATGCGTGATGGCCTACGTGACGGCCTCTCGAAGATGCATAAAGGTAGCTCAAGGATGGCAGCGGATAGGTCCGAGAAAACCTGCCATGGCCCGATACGACATCTTGGATATTTCCGGGCTTGGTGAGCATCCAGTTAGGGTTCTCAAGAACCCTCGCTTCAATCAGTGCGGCGGCTAAGGTGAGCTCTGGACTAAATGGCATAGATCGTGGATGTTCTCAGTGTGAATATCACAAAGCTCTGATAAAAGTTGTTCCCTTTCGACCAACCGTGAAGCTACCTAGCCATTTCATTCATCCTCTGCCGCTCTGTGGAGCAGAAGATATACTGTATCAACCACAGAACTTGACACTTTGCGTGAAACCAATCCTGAACGACCATTGTGTTCCTCTTGAGATGATTCGGCGGCATGGTATCACATCGCGGAGTCAGGGTTAGAGATTCAAAAGAGAGCAGCAAGCGAATGGTGGCGTGCAAACAAGACGGGTGTTCGGCCCCGCCGCTGTCAGCTTTTGAGTTTCCCATTGTCTCATTATCACCCCGGACTATGCTATTCATCTGGGGGGAAGCGAGGGGGAGACACAAGCCAAGGGGTGACTGAGGCAGGCCCTTGTCGTGTGGCACCTTAACCTTCCACTTGGCCGCCGAGATACCACCGTGTCGTTGAGACTGGATGGACTCGATGGAGGATTGAGGGCAAACTCAAACCTGGGGTGTCGCGAGAAAAGGGCCCAAGCCCCGGCCCCGAGGTCAATAATTGATTCGAGGCTATTTTCACTAGCTGAGAAATTAGTTAACGAAGCGTCTCAGCTCGGCCCCAGCTTTAACTAAACTTAACTGGGAGCGGGGGCGGTTTCGGGGCATCTTAGGGGCTGTTCTTTAACTGGAGAGTCAGGTGATATGCCCCCTCTTACCTCAGCAAGCCCTAACCAGATCTGCCCCAATGCGGTAATGTATCAATTTTACCGGCGTTGGCTTTGCTGAACCTTTGCGGAGACATCTCCCCCAACCCAACCATTAATTGACTCGGACTCTATATAAGCCAACATGCTCTTCCTTACCTTTCTTTATAATCGCCCTGCATCGCCGAGCCATGTATATATTCACCGGCCCTTCTTTCCTTCGTCGCATGTCGGATCTCGCTGGCTGCCTTTGACCCTCTCTTTTGCTCCACTTCTCCCCATGTTTTTTGCTGGATAGATAGGGCGAGCTAACCCATTATTCGCTTGCTTTCCGTTGACATCAACAGGGCGGGGAAGCGTCCGCCGCTGAGAATACACCCAGAGCTTCTTTAGTCACTTTTGTTTCATCTGTCTTCGTGAAAATCGCTCACTATGCCTACATCGTTATTCACCCATCCCACTCTTTCGCCGGAGAATCTCCAGACCATCGGAGAAGAACCCAGCTCGTCGCCGCGACAGCTTCCGAGTGCTGAACCTACTAGCCCGGGAGAATCAGAGTTGGATCCGCCGGCCTCTTCTGCAGAACGCCCTTGCCAGTCGACTGCTGTCTCCAACACATTACTTCGGGACTATGCCCGGAATATCGACCCCTTGCAACTGAACGATCAGATCCCAGCCCGCGATAACAGCCAAGAGAAAGCGGCTGACATAGATGCACCACCTGCGTCCGTTACCTCCCAGCCGGACACAGTTCCGCCGCTTCCTGGCTCCCCCTTCCTTTCGCTGAGCCCCAAGAAATCCTTCCTACAACACCGTCAAAGCTCCCGATCAATCGATTCCATACCGCGCCAAACAATAATGAAAGCGCTCGCCTCGAAAGGCGCCGCTTCTCCCAATACCCCCGTCCCACTTGCGGCGTCTCTAGCTGGCCTCCTGGCTCAGTCTGGCAACGACGGAGATAGTGGTTCATCCTATAGACTCTCTGCCGCGCTTTCCGGTTCGAGCGTACATCACGAAAGGACGCCATCCACCGCACGCTTCCCATTGGCATCTCCATGCTTCTACCATCAGCGGTTTGACGACGCGGTTAACATTGACAAGGTCTTGGAGGAGATTGCTGCGGACGAATGGATGTCGCATTCAAGATTAATGCAAACTGCAACTGGCGTTCGGGAAGTGTCGAAGCAGCTGCAACGCCGACCAATAAAACTTGCGGTCAAGAATGTAATGATCGTTACGAAGGCGCGAGATAACGGCCTAGTACATCTTACACGAGAACTAGCTGAATGGCTACTTAGCACACCACGATATGGCAGCGATTTGGGAGTTAATGTCTATGTCGACCACAAGTTGCGATGGTCGAAACGTTTTGACGCCCCGGGCCTGCTGGCAAAGGAACCGCGGTTCGAACACATGTTAAAATATTGGACGCCAGATCTCTGCTGGTCATCGCCAGAAACATTCGACTTGGTTCTGACTTTGGGCGGCGACGGAACTGTCCTCTTCACATCTTGGCTATTTCAGCGCGTTGTGCCTCCTGTGCTCTCTTTTTCATTGGGAAGCCTCGGCTTCCTAACGAACTTCGAGTTTGAAAAGTACAAAGAGCATCTAAATCGAGTCATGGGTGATGCTGGCATGCGGGTAAACCTGCGCATGAGGTTCACTTGCACTGTCTACCGCGCAGATCGAAAACACGGACATCAGCCGGGAGCCGTTGTGGAGGGAGAACAGTTTGAAGTGGTGAATGAACTAGTTATTGATCGTGGGCCTTCGCCTTATGTCTCGAATCTCGAGTTATATGGTGATAACGAGCTGTTGACAGTAGTCCAGGCCGACGGCTGTATATTCTCTACTCCTACAGGTATTTATTCCCCGGCGGCAAACCTCCCTACTTCTTCTGTACATGTGACTAAATATCAATCTGCAGGTTCAACCGCATATTCTCTTTCGGCTGGTGGTTCTCTTGTCCATCCCTCTATTCCTGGGATTCTTCTTACTCCCATCTGCCCGCACACTCTTTCTTTCCGCCCCATGGTACTTTCAGATGCTTTGCTGTTACGCATTGCTGTGCCAATAGCTTCCCGCTCTACTGCATACTGCTCCTTCGACGGCAAAGGTCGAATTGAGCTCTGTCAAGGCGACTACGTCACGGTAGAAGCCAGTCAATATCCATTCCCCACCGTCGTGGCTGGTTCAGGAGAATGGTTCGAGAGTGTCCGCCGTGCACTGCGGTGGAATGTCCGTGGCGCCGTCCAAAAGGGCTGGAACGGTGATGCTGACGGGTACCCAGATGGCACTACGGAAGATGAAGAGCAATGGGATATAGACACAGACACAAGCACCCCTTTTGGAGCGGGGACTGATAGCGGATTGGGGCCAAGTGAGGACGGAGAAAGTCCTGGCCCCGGCTCCACGAGCCCTCTTCATAGACAAATGAGCTTGCTCAATATGTAGATATAGATTTTGCATTTTCCTTTTTATGATTTTACGAATGTTCTTCATGGAGGATTTGGCGTCTTTTCTTGTTTCTTTAGCTGCCCCATTTTGCATTCTGTTTTTTCCCTGGCCTTATTCTTATATACGTACAGACACCTCCTGCATATGCAATTCATAGAAGCGGCTTTGAGTAAGCCCTTTAACAGAATCCCAGTTAACCACATTGCTGATGACTTTCCAGATACAATGACTACGATGATATACGATCTACATTTAGCCACCTGACCCGGGGAATTAAAGCTGCATATCTGCAGACTGCAAACCATGCTTATCGATAAACAAAGAAAAAGCATAAAAGCAGATCATTTCCCAAGAACCGTGGTTTATCCCACGCTCTTTTTTGTCACCGACGCACCTATGTATTAATAGCTGCAAGGATTGCTCGGACTTCTTCCCATCCTGCATTTTTGGTTTCTCCGGCGAGGTAGATTATTCTACTCCGTACATCATGTCAAAACGTTTGAGCTCAAATCCCGAGGTTTCGGAAACTGCCTCAACAATATTTCATGAAACCCTTGTCGCCCTTTGATGCTTCGGCGAAACAACGGCCTATTGTACTTGTACATGTACGTTGTATTTCTCTTTGCGCTGACCAACCCTTTCATTCTCCTTGCACTGTTTCAGTTTTGATTCCATTACTTGCAGCGAGCCATCTAAAATCGGGTGATGATACACACACCACAGTTTGGCTAACCACACCGCAGCTAAATTCTTTTAGGAATAGTGTGCTATTACTTTTACCATATATTTTGTATGAGTAAGAGCATAATCTTATATACTCAGAAGAATGAGTGAATCATAACTTACTTGTACAAAACTCTCTGCTTATTTAGAGATCTATACAAATCTGCTGAGTCACTTAATTTGATTAGTGTTGTTAACCCGACCCGCGAAAAAGCCCGTTTGGGCGGGTTTTTAGTTAAAGCCCGGGCCCGTAACGGCTTTTTGAGCGCGCCTGCGGCGCCTAGCGTGCTTAACTGGCTTA